>DWDX01003464.1:0-13079 GCA_018245675.1 Agara michaeli | reverse complement strand
TGTTGTTGCTGTTGCTGCTGTTGCTGCTGTTGCTGCTGCTGCTGCTGCTGCTGCTGCTGCTGCTGCTGCTGCTGCTGCTGCTGCTGTTGCTGCTGTTGCTGCTGTTGCTGCTGCTGCTGTTGTTGTTGTTGTTGATGATGATGATGATAACGAGAACGACGACAAGCAAAACGAAAATAAAAAAACTTCCCGCAGACAATCAGTTTTCTCTTTTATATATGTACCTACTTACTTATGTATACAGAAGATTACAAATTAAGTAGTATTTGTGGTTGTTATAAAAAAAAAATTGCTTTTGAATTTGTTAACAGAAACGACAAAAAACTCATAGATAGTTGAATGGCATTTAACACGTGCATTTAGTAATGGCATGCCAGTGAAAAGGCAAGTAATATGATGGACATTCACACGGTGCTATGAATCGGATGCCGCGGTTCCATTGGACTATAGTATTTATTTATTATTTTTATTAATTATCTGCGCCTGCAGTTCCACCAGCGTGGAATACTAATAATAGTAGCTTAATTTACTCCTTGTAACATCGGCTATCTGCCAGTGAAAGTCCTGTCAAAATCGGTGCAGCCGTTTCGGAAATTAGCCAGAACAAACATACTGACAGAGAAAAAATTTTAAGAGTTTTGTTTTAAATACCGAATTTATTGTAATATGCATTTAGTTTATATGCATTAAGCAGTTATTTGAATCATCGGACAGACGATTGGCTTGATCTATAATACATATCTTGGAAACGGTTATTTCATTCCAAGCTAAACAGACCCTGTGCTATGATATTCAGACAGCTGATAAAGTATAACAGTTCTAAATACATTCTTATAACAATATTATGGGTTTTAGAATAAGTTCTCGTTCTGATTACATACGATTTTATCTGGGGTAAGATTCTCCTAGCATTAGCCGAGGTGGTTAGATTTACTCATTCCATTATAGTTCTGGTCACACTTATAAAATCGTCTGTAAACAACTAAATGAAATTGAAGTGTCTCTCTGTGCTTATAATTATTTACACGATATTAGAATACAAACAAACTTATACATTTTATTGTCTTTCTGTTTGTCCGGGCTAATCTCTGGAGCGACTGAAGCAATTTTAAAGTGACTTTTACTAGAGAAAGAGGAGATTGGATAGGAGGGCACAGCTTGAAAATTATAACGATATTTAATAAAGCTTGTAATGGAGGTTTTTAAGTAGATACAAAATAACAAACGAATCTAAAATGTCGTGTCGTGTACAACAATGGGCGCGGAGCAGTCACGCAGTCATCGAATGGTCGGGTGCGTCAAGCCGAGTCTCCCCTCCCCGCCATTAAGTTACAGTTTTTTTATCATCTGTATTCTCTAATTATGCAAAGCGCGCGACATTCGCGGCGTGTCAAGGTGAGCCGGTCGGGGCGTCTATATGTCACGGCGAAGAGGAGCCGGAGTTTTATTCACATTATATTATCATCCGCCGTGTCGTTGGGTAAACTTTCTTTGAGTCCGCGCGGCTTGCGTCACTGGCAACTACTCGTAATGATTGTTGGCGTTATTTGGTGGAATGCGAAAATTATTTATTTTTCACATTTTCTGTACTGCATATAAAAAGAGAAAGGTTAGACTAGAGGAAATAATCTATTGAAATAAACAGAACAAGTATTCATGTTCATCAAGGAAATTTTGTCGCGAATGGGAATAGAAGCCGTAGTATTCTAACGGTCCTGACGAATAAGTATCAATCATGAGGGTGTTGCTAATTTGCATTAATCTGTCGTAAGCTCAACACCTGGTTTTGAACGGAATGATTCAGCAGCCTTATCGAGCATCTTACATCAGGTTTTATCGCATCGATCAGAACGCATGTCAGGGCTGCACCGTGACTTTTACGTGCCATTCCGGAATGCCTAACTTTACCGGTGTCTAATGAGCTTTGATAGATTTTTTTTTATATAAAAAATTATGTTCATATTAATGTTTGATTTCAAATTATATGGCAGTTTCCGTGTTGTTATTTTTTAGTAATGATGCATCAAATACGCCGTAGCCCCAGTCTTCTGTGACCTTTACTAATTAGCCACATTTTTTCATTACGACCAGAGTAGCTAAAAATCGAATATCATCTAATTAGGATAATTCCATACACGGCTATCTGACTAAGAAATGTGAAATAAAATGTTAAACATACGTAATAATACTTTATACTTAGATTTTTATCACAACCAGACACAGTACGAATAAATATGCTCATCACACAATTGTTTGTTTTGATCGGGAATCCAACCCAACCCTTCCGGTATATTAGTTGAGTTCTCAAACCACTAGAACAAGGGTTTAGATTAATATATATTAGACATACATATAACATCAAATTGAAACATTTATTGCTTATAACTGTTTACAATTTTATCGCTGGTGTTATTACAAATGTAGTGGTTAATAGTTTACCCATATTGGGCATAGATTTTTACATGTTTTATACTATACACATATATGTATACATCGAAAGGAATGTTAATGTTTATTGGATTACCGAATAATATATTAATTTCTGTATTATATTGTGTGTAACCACACTTCGTTCCGGTGATGGCTCCTGAACCAGCTTGCCAACAATCGCTTATAATGCATGATTTGACAATAACTTCAAAACGCAATAATCCATTGTTATGACAAAGATGGAAAGTAAAGGCATTCAATTGTGTAACTTTATCTCTCACTGCTACATAAGTCAAAGGTGAAATCTAAAACTCTAGACCAGCAATGTTTCTAGAGCTATTTATATACCAGTCGAAAAGCATCGCTCGCAGTAATATCGGTCATCGGTGAATTACGTGATGTTCGAAGGTAATAATAAAAAGGTACAAACCTTTTATTCAGTCGAGTAATTTACTATAAAAATGCATAAAAACCTGACATCTCTCGTGAGTTACTGCTGTACGGGTATGTAAATACATATCGCGTCAAAACGTACTCATTAAAGATTCTCATCGAGATAAATAATGAATCTTCGTACGCCCATTATTTCGGCATCACTGGGCCCGTAATGAGGTTAAATTGATTGTGTTGTAGATGACTTCAAGTTGTAAATCTGCTGATGGAATTTACATACGATTAAATATATGGTGAAATTGGAATTTGAAAACATAAATTAAGTCCTAGAATTAGGTACTCCAAAAGTACCACTAGATCATGAAATATATTTACATGTTTGCTGCTTGAGTAGTAACGATTGCAAAACGGATTTTGATCAGGATTATACTGGTTTTTACCGAGTGAACTTTGCTGGCTACTATGTTGGAATTTGGCTTGGAGATTCCTTCGAACTTTCAAAGAAAATACGCTCTTCTGAATACTTTTTTAAAACCGTTATTGAAAATAGTAAAATTGGAAACTACGTGTAGAGGAATGTAGATCACCAATCATAACTACGAAACTACAAGTATGAACATCAAAAAATGTATATTAGTAATACGCGTTCGCCTGCCAATTCAACTCCACCATTAAAATATACTCTACCGTTAAAAGGCGCCGAGATTATTATCTCTGAGAATTATTATTGTTTTGTTTCAAAACCGCTTTACTCAATTAGAAATAACCTATCTATCTATTAGTAGAAGAATTTTAGAATCGGTTTAGTTATTTTCAAGATTACTTCATACGAACAAACAAATTTTTCTTCTTCATAATGTTACTAAAGATTATGACATTACTGTGCGAGCTTCCCGAGAACCTATTTATCCAATATGATCTATCAATGGACATTTTACAATGTAGAGTGTCTGCAATGGTTGTGATTATATAAATGAGGTGTATTATTAGATCGACGAACGGTAAAGAGACAGGCTGGCGTTAGTGGGTCATCCAGGGTTTGCATATGGAAGAGGGAGCATCTTTTGCATTAAGAATATCTTTTACGTTAGGTTATTTGACTGTAATGATCATGGTATGTGCTTTTATATGTAGAGTAGTAGCAAACTTAATAAAATTTCAAGTTCATTCCTCAGTCAGACATCAATAGCTGTAAAGGTGATATTTTGAATTTCGATTTGGAAACAGTATACTCAGTAATTTAGAGTGGCTTTTTTAGCCAAAAGATCATACTTTGGTATACGTATAGTTGTTATTCAATGTAATTGAAATGCTCAGTTAGCACGCGTTAATATACAACGCTATGGTAACCCTAGCAACAGGTGCTTTGCGACACTGCCTTTTGAAACGGCGCGGCCGCGTGGCATTTGGGATGCGCCGTCAAGTGCAAATGTTAAGCTTTCACGACGAGTTATGTGGGTAAGGCGGGTTTCATACACATATCCACGGAGCCATCCACGTATTTCGACATATCCATAGACAATACAGACAACTCGGTATTTACTTGACGCATCGTTATGTAATCTGAGTTCTGGATCCAGTTTGAATCGTGCAATCGTAACCTTTAATAACACGGAAGGTTGTATTATTGATATATCATCCAAAGTCTTCGTGTCTGTGTGTTCGGTCACATATTTATAAAACACTAGCGGCAGCAGCTTGTGGTTTCACTTGGTTTAATGTTATAAAATATATATTTAGTCTCCAGCACAGTGGTTAGAGACCCTGACTGTAAAAGCGAAGGTCGTAGGTTCGATTCCTTCCCAGGATAAATAATACTGATATATAGAGCAGTACACCTAAACATTTGGAGTTGGTAACAGCTGGACTTCCCCTGAGCTGTTGGAGGACTCCGGGACCTCTACATGCAATGCTTCGGTGTACTCCAACACGCCGCCCTTGTCGGGCTCCTCTGGGGACATCAACACCGACATCTCACCAGGTGTTCCCACCCACCAACAGATCCACAATACCACGGTATCGGGATTTTCGCCGGTAACACCGCGGGGCACAGCACGTCTATAATATAATAATATGTTTATAGAACATACGAGTAATTTAACGTAGCATGCAGTTTGACAAATAAATTTATTAATAATTTTATTGATATTATTATAAAAAAACCGTTCGACAAAAAATATTAGGTCTTTTACCGCGGTGGCATTATAAGGCGGTGTATACAGTGTCAGCGTTATGCAAGCCGATGATGGCCCTAATGATGTCAGTTGTCGAATTTAAACTTGAGGTTACGCAGCGGGGTTGAGGTCAGATGATAGATTGTTATCTGATACAGGTAGGTGTTAATATATAGATATGCCATGTTTGAATTATCTTTTTTTTTCACGTCTAACACGTGGTCAGTTAAAGGAGAAAACGCACATGCTGTCCACATTGTAAATGGTCAGGGTATTTTTTTCAAAATCTGTTACTTAATTCATACAGTTGTGAATGAGAAACAAGCACGTCAGATATAAGATATAGCTAGTCCCTGTAGCTCGGGACCAGAATACAGCTGCGGTATCTCCTGCCTGTCACTGCCAGACCGTTCAGTCAGCGACCCCGGGCAGGATGACGGTGTGTGGCCCAACACCGTTATAAACAGAAGGAATGGGATAAAGTCCTGAAAAGAATCCGACAAGGGTGCCGCATTGGAGGACACCCAACAATCCCGGAGTACTTTAGCAGCTTAGAAAAAGGCCAACAAGGGGGTTTTAATGCAGTAAGAATCCCACACAATCCGGTGTCTCTCTGAAGGCATCGCGATACCTACATTTTGAAGGTTTTCCCGTAACCAAAAACAATATGTAAGATAGAGTTAGCACACAGTCCTCTGTGCCTATCCTATTAGGGGTTTGGCGGGATTGTTTAATAATAATATACTAAAACCGTGTGTGGCTAGCTTCAGACAGGGCTATGATTAATCGATACGGATCTGAAATTCTTGGCTAAAAGGCTATGGATATTAGTATCATCTCGCGTATCTGTTAGACAAGGCTGACCTTATCCTTAATACAATGTCCCGCGTGTTTATACGGGCGGTAAAGGCGCGTTTTAATATAATTTTACTAAAGCAAATTTAAACTATGTATAAGTAACTAAACATTAAATGGATGTATGAAGAGTGATGAACGTAGAAGAATCACGACAGGTTTGTTAGGGTAGGTATGTATATGGTATATTTGGCTTGTGCTTTCCGCCCGGTCTGTTAGGGACCTGGCGTGATGGTATGATAATAGTAAAATGAACATAAATTAAGTGCAGAATTAATATCATTAAAAAATATGGTGGCATATTATTATTGATTAAATATTACTTTTTTACATAACATCAATATTGGTATCCTTTCATTATAAACGCGTCCTAACACATAAGCTATTTCGCGTAAAACATTATTCAATAACGTCTTCAATTGCGTTTGACCCGCGAACGTTTGGTGTCACGTCAAAACAGAAATACGAAGTAAACCAGCAAATACAGCACACATTGAATAAAATTGTCCCGATTCAAAGTTTCGGTATAAACAAAATTGTAAATTAAAAAAAAAAATGTTTTTTTAATAAATGTTACGTATTTCTTTTCAAATGGCTCAATAATAAGGATTTTGAGGTACGTTGGAACATTAATGAACTTTATTTTATAATAATTTTTGAGACGTTTTTGTGATCGTGAAATAAGAATTTTGGCGTAAGTTGTGACCGATTTATTTGTTGTTATATCGAGTCGTCAAAAAAACATTAGAATCTAGAAATTGGACCATCTGGATCAGAAATACTGATATCTTTAGAATTATAACTACAAATCGCTGCTTCTGGCACTCGAGATTCGGTGGTACTTGAACTTTGTCAATATTAAATAATTCCTTCTGTCTATTCTTCTTCTGTATTACGAGTATAATTGGTGTTTAACAGTTTAAGGCAAGCAAAATATACCCAATAAGTTTATGAAAAAAATGTTTTAGTAACCGAAGTATGCATATAACTATACAATAAATCTGTTTGCAAGAATTATGTTCTCGTAGTTGGATGAGAAAGTAATATTCACACATTACATGGATTTATATGATTTATTAGTCGAACTAAAAATATTGACTGCGTGTTGTATGTCGGGTTTGATAGATTGCGTGTTAAGCAATCATTAGTTTCATGCAATTGCAAAAATTGTTAAAGAATTGATTGTCCATTAAATGTCAATAGAACCATCAAAGTGTATTGGAATTGCTTTTCATTTGTGCTTAATGACTCATAATCGCTATTAACTTGGAAATATACAACTATACAAAATTATATGGAATCATTCTAGGTGTATACATGTATACAAACATCTGCGTGTGCGTGTGTTATTACATACATACCGTCACGACAGATCCCTAACGGGGTAGGCAGACAGCACCGAGTGCCAAATAACTCTGTCCTTGTGTGTTATTATTATTAATTATAAACTGCCCGTTCAATATTATACCAAAATTAAAAAAAAAACGTAAATTGTAAAATATTTTGCATTCTAATCTCATGGCATATTTGACAAAGGCTATATCGGATTTATTGAAAATAAATTGACGGATTCATTAACTTTAATATATTGTTATGTGATTAAGTATTTTTTCAATGTTGTTCCACAGGTGATGTCACTTGGGCGTCGTATAGCGGGTATCGAGCTTTAATAGGCTAAACTTTTTTGTAAAGCAGTATGAAAGCTCGTATCTAAAAAGGAATATTGCTTTCAGAACTTAGGAGATTTAATGGATTTAAGATTGTGAAATATCTGAATGATCTATCTAAAGAACTGTTTGACTCTTACAGTGTTAATAAGCTAAGCTTAAACGATTTTACAAAGTAGCACCTTTTAATTTACACGCCGGTGACACGGCTAGTAACCTGTATTTTCGACCAGTCTCACTGTAACACTCAATTATAGGTAATTACCTGTCGCTGTGAAATATTCCCGTGATCCGAGTGACATAAAAAAATTAAATTTCAATGAATAAATGAGAATTTTTCATATTAATTATATTACAACCTCTTATTAGTAATTATATTACAACCTCTTTACTAATTCGGCTTTCTTTTGCCTGCCTTAATCGATCAGTAACTGTGGGTAGTCCACAAACATTTTAAATAACATTCTTTAATTCCTTTTTAAATGCTATTTAGTTCTGGAGGTTTATTTGTGTATCTAATTTTGATTTATTGTTATTAAGACTTGCTTAAAAATGGCATCTGATAAACGAACAATATTAAATTAATGGTCGTTCATGGAATAATATGCATACCACACAGAGGTATTTAATTGGAACTGTTGTAATAAATAAAATTGATTGCAAAAGTGTGGTCTATGCTTGATATTCGCACTAATTGTGACCAATAAATAACAATAATTTTGTAACAAACACCTAACAGAACAATATAATTAAGTTTATAGCAATTGGAGGTCAGAATTGGGTCGGACGGATTCACGAGAGGTCAGCGGTTTCGTCACGTGCTTGGTTTGACGCAAAAAGTTTATGAACACCTTTAGTGCATCAACGTGGGAATTACCATCTCACACTTGTCATAATACGAAGTTACGAACACAAGACAAAACGTTTGGGGAAAATATGTGTAATTAGGTAATTATAAAGATTTAACATTTACATATGTGTGTATTAAAATTTATCTTTATGATTCCTAGGGATTATAGGGATAGGGTTAGGGATACACATACTATGTACTTGCTTGCCCCTTGGTTGGCGTTTTTATAGAAATACATAATTACCAGGCAGCAAAAGTATCTTATACTTTGACCGGGATTACCTCAAATTCGGGAAAATTTCAAAACTGTAATGTTTGAGTCCGTATTATGGGATCTAGTTTGCACGCAGAGACTGCTTAGGAAAAAAATATTTCATATAAAAAATCTTTGATACGGCTCTATTATATTTATTACATAAATGTAGTTAATAAATAAGCAAGTCATCTAACAACCGGTTGCAATAAGGATATTGTCGATTTCCAATACACTTCAAATGCCTACATATTTTGGTTATAGGTACTCATTCTAAACGAAGATGCCTACCAGGAAACGTTAACGCTATCAGGAGTTACTTCGCAAAAGTCATTTGTTACTATGTACTTTGTTTCTAGGCGTTGTAGAGTTGATAATCCTAAGGTGCTCCATTTTTCAGCTCCGTTTCTCAGTGAGTCCCACATACTTGCGCCCTCAGATACAGAAACCGAATAAGATTTTCTTTAATTAAAAACAAATGATTGTTGGTTAACGAAACTGATATAAATGTAAAACAGTTCTGACGAATAGATATTTGTGATTCAAGCGCCCTGTACTGTCGAAGTGCATAATTGTCAGATTTGACCTTTCGTGTGCGTTTAGCGTGGGGTCATTGCAGTACACTACATAGATACATTACAACCAACAATGTTGCAGGTTCATTGCATTACCAATGTGTGGTAGCCAATCAATTTTGAATCTTATCCCTTGTCAATAAAATACATTTCGTGTGCCTTCGTGAAATGAATAACCAACTTATAATGTACATATCAGTACGATATGTAAGGTATAAATTTAATGGTATATCTATTTCGTCATAATAAGCACTACTCATTCCGGCAAGCTTATTAGCGACTGCATAGAACTCACTTTGTTAAATGAGTAATGGACACCCTTATTTAGCTTTGATTTTATTTGATTTATTGTTTTATATTGTCATATTATTTGGTTTAAAAATGTAATGTCATAACAAAGTATTATTAAAAGTAATAGGTGCATGTCTATTGTCTAATTATTGCTTAGCTGCTGCGAGCAATAGCTAGATCGTTTTAGGCCTTAGTCTAACAGACTAGCCAAGTGTGGGTTGGCAGAGTTCACACATTTCAGAAACACTTCATATTCTCTATAACATCTGTAAGGTTTCCTCATAAAGTTTTCTTTCTCCGCTACAGCGTATGATATCGAAGCAGGTAAGTGGGATTGTAAATTAAAAAAAACGTGATAGGCTATGGTCTTAAAAATCTCACTATGAAATGAAAGCTGTGTACCATCAGGCCAAAAGAACGCGGTTCAAAAATAACGATACATTGGATTACTGAGTGCATAGTACAAAAAAACTTACGAGTACTGCTAACAGTCTTAATACAAGCCAATCGGATGCATCAATTAACACATCGTTTATATTCGTGTACGTTTTAGTAAAACCATGTTAACTTGTTGCCTGACTGCATGTAATTTTAAGTGTAGCTCCTTCGATTATTATTTGGTTTTAATAAGCACAAATCCACTGCCACTTTAGATATGCTCGTGCTCGTGCTGTGTATTTTTATTTAGTATATTCTATCATTTCGCCACAATCTCGTGTGGTGGAAAGCGATGATGCAGTGTTTGTCAACATGCTGGTCCCGGCTTGTGGGTTTGCAAATTCTGTACAAGTCGCCATCCGTCAGTAAAGAAACATGACATGACATGACAGAGTAAAACATGTCAATTAGGACAGTTACAGTCGGTTATTATAAATTAACGAAATTAAATTAAAATACCCCAAAGTCGAGTTGAATTTCCATCTCAAAACGATTTTTTTAAATTTAGGCGATTTGTTTATATATAATCGTGATATAGTTTTATGTATACTTTTATAGTAATAAGTTTAGCTTATCGTGGACTATGAAGTTTAAGTTCAACTAGAGGTGGCAGTGTAGCAGTGTGATATTTATATATGTTAATTCTACGGCATGCCTACAGTTTTACGATATTAAGAATTAAGTTTTTACTGATTACGCGTACAATATTATTTGTGTAAATTTATATTGGTCGTAAACTCATTAAGGTCAAGTTAGTTTGCGCGTTAATAATATAGACCTTGAATTCCTACTGACAGCTAGCTATGCTATAACATTTTTATATTTTACGTAATTCTGTACACGTTACAATCTGCAAAAATTTGGTTTGTTGGCTCTTGTATTGTTCCACTGTTAGGCGCGGGTTTTTTCTCATAGTAAGGAGGTTTATTATTATTTACCTATAGTTCATTTTGTAATTTATATCTACTTTGCATTAATTTAAAATTCAACCACTATCTCGTTAACTACAGGTCTCTACGCAACTGTGGTAATCCTTGAATCTTTGCCACTGTGTTCCAGTTCTGATAGGCGGATATACGAGTTAGGGGCTCTTTTGTGTTAGACGTCTGTAAATCTAAACAACAGTAATAAATATTTATGTATGTATGTATATACTATATATAATTATGTATTTCATTTATATAAAACAGCATTGTTAACGCCTACCACCAATTTCTCGCCATCACCATGGGTCGACCGGTAGAGAATGCCACCAGGCATTAAGTCCGCCCATTGTACCCTAGCATTAGGTGCTACAATAAAGTTTAAAATAAATAAATAAATAAACAGGATCTGATTGCTTAAGGTACCCCTTTTAGGCTTCACGCTAAATATGTTATCATTAAAAGCTTTAATGATAACACATTTTGTATATTGTTAACGTATAAATTGTGTTAGTTTTACATTTAAATTGATTTCCATATCAATGGCTATCTTATTAATACCACTTTGCATGTAGAATAGTTTTGACATTTTAAAATAAAACGGAAGACATTCTAAAGAATACGATGTGTTTTTTTTGTCTCTTTCTCACATTTTAATAATAATTACTTCATTGCCTTTTTTTAAATAAAATTCTACTGATTTGTAATTATACGAGTACTGTGCGTTCAATTTGCGCTACAGAAACAGGATACATTTTAACTTTAGTGTATTGAATGAATGTAAACAGTACAAAAGCATGATGTTTGAATTTGTTTAATTTATGTAATGATATAGGGATCGTTCGGCTATTTCGAAACGTAGTCGACCCTGAGTCGAGTTCGTATAGGTTTTTATAAAGAGAATGATTCTTAAATGGCGTTATGCAAAAGCGGCTCGTTATGAATTTGTGTAAGAAATGAATCAGTGGCGTGTTTGGAAACCGCCACCTTAGATCACAATGCAGTGTGATTGCGCGGGTGTCAACTGATCTGACCATACTGCGTTGCATAATGGACCACCAATACGAAGTGCATAGAACATTCTCTGTGTTGACATTGAAATCGTTGATGTTGTAGCATGGTGGTGTTCTTACAGATCGCATTGAAGTACTTCAGTTAAAGGAACACACTTTTTTTTAATTTCTTCGTTTGTCATTTCTTTTCAAGGTCTCCTGTGATCATGGATAGGTTCAAGGCTATAGGTCACCATACATACATAAGCCATTGGCAGTATTCAGACAAAAACCCATTATAACTCTATAGTAGTGTTTCATAAATATGGTTGCAGCTAACGTGACACAGCGGCAGAGTCTGTTCTATGGTGACCGGACAGCTGATAAACTACATATATACATAATGTGTAAGTGTATGTATATAAAACTTCTTTTAAAATCAATATTCATTGCAATTAAAAAAATATTGTAATTACTTTTAAATAAGTCATAACTTTAATGTACCTACATACTTTTATAACTATTAACTTTATATAAGTGTACCAATGGCAAAAAAAATACATTTTGTGTAAAATAACAGAGAGCATGAAAAGGACACTATGACGACGGAACATGCTACATACGTGTAAATTCATTAGTTTCTAGAGATCCAGTGCTGCACGTAGCACCCCGACTTGGGCCTTTTGCATCCATTCTCACCAGACCACCCGGTAATAGGGCGATCTGCATTACTTTAGCCGACACCTGAGAACCTATGGAGAACCTTTATATACTACACTGTAACGTATAGAATTACCTATATCATCATTTCAAATACAAAATTACCACACCGGTTTCGCGCGGATGGCCTTTTGTAGTGCCGCCGGAGCCAAAAGCGGGCCATCCGCAAACATACATAAGCTTAAATGATGCTAAGCGAAACGGAATGCTTGTAAATTAATCCACATCGTATGTATTATTGCGCAAGCGTCGATGGTAATAATAATAAGGTAAACGCGTGTATGCTAATGTCTTGGACTTGGCCATTTTGTTACATGTTTTATGTACCTACATCTTTATATACTAAACGGACAGAATATCTATATATATAAAAGCGAAAGGTCATTCACTCACTTACTCACTCACTCACTCACTCACTCACTCACTCACTCACTCACTCAATCACTCACTCACTCACTCACTCACTCACTCACTCACTCACTCACTCACTCACTCACTCACTCACTCACTCACTCACT
>DWDX01003463.1:0-13080 GCA_018245675.1 Agara michaeli | reverse complement strand
GAGCCGCTAATTATAAAGCTGGTTTTGGGTCGTGTTTATGTTTGACAGTAAAATATCATTTTTATAAATACCTATGTACTCTGACTCACTGACACAAATATTAAATCTCTATCGTAGTTTTAATCTCTTTCTCATTGTATTTATAACAAAACGGATATAAATATCTTTAAACAAAAAAACAGTGATTTTAAAAAAAAGTAGTTTTATCTTTCTGAATACATTTCGCTTCTGTTAAGTACTTTGCTCACCTAAAACCTCACCTAGACTAGAAGTCTTAATGTTCGTTGAAATCTACTTTCGGTTTCAATCATATGTAGGTATGTCAATTTTTTTTTATATCTCATTGTTATTCTAAATGATTCTTGTAGATATATTGATAAAAAAAATATGTTCCTACTTTATTTGATGATAAAAGTTCGTATAAACATTAATAACTGTCAGTCTACTAAACATTTATTGCAGGCAGGAAATGGATTATGACAATTATTGGTATTTTAATTTTAATAGGCCTTATTAAATATTAGTTTTATAATTTCCAAAGTAATTTATGTGATAGTAAAATTCAAGGCGCAGGCTAAATACGAGAACAATAAGCTTCCTTGGCCAATCGCGTAATAGTGCTTCAGGGTATGAATGGCCTTTATCTACACCTTGTTCGATTATCGTATATTATGAATTATTTTCCGTTCATTATAATTTTATAATACATATATTTCAAGGAAAATATCCTCTTAGTTCGTCGCTTCCACTTATATAGGCTAATGTAATCGATATAATGTTAGAATAAATTTTAAACCATTCTGGAATCCAAAGACTCCAAGTATCCAAAGCAGTAAAAAACGTTCAAAAATTATTATTAAATACATTAGAGAATATTTAGGTAGCGAAGATAAAATCTTTCGTTTCCTGAAGCTCGTTGAGAGGAATCTAGCCGCGTCACTTCAGATGTATGCTGATTGTAGGAGCTGTCTATCATTACATTAATGTCAGCTCTTTCCTATTTTTGTTTTTTTTTTGGTATTCACGTAGTAAATAACGTATTCCCGAGTGAATGGGGGATAGCCAGATTTCTATTCAATCTATCTAGCGACTAAAATGTTCACTTTTCACTAACAAACACGTACAATAAAAAAGATTAGCACAAAATTAATTTTCCATTACACATTGGCCGTACATACATCGCCGCCCCAAGAGAATTATATGCCGGTAATTAATATTTCACATTGTAATATTGCTTACATACGCAACGATATTCAGGTTCCTACGGTTACAAATAGTAACAGATTGACCTAATCCATTCTAGCGAGCACTATATTGAGATCGCGGCGTCCGATACGTTCAACCTGTTTAGCTGTTGACGCCTGACAATGACAAAGTCCATCACTAATGAGTAGCGGTAGTTGAAATTTAATTGTCTCAGAACGCGGCGTCCATGTAGCCGTTCTCATGTATCTGTCAGAGCCACATGAGTTGGTAACGTGCGCGATGCGAGCTGACGGCACGACTAGCGGCTATCCGTTTGAATTACAAACTTCAATGTTACTTGTTTGAAAATTTTGTTTCCTTTCAAGTGCTATACGTATACATGAGAGTATTTGTAGTAATGTTGTTATAAATGTCTACTTGTGCCTCCACATTATAAATATCGACTGAATAGTTTACAGGGAAGTTCTCATCGTTGCGTAATGCATACCAACTGAATACATTTCCCATGCACTGAGCTGTACAAGTGATATTATCATGATACTATTGTAATTATTCAGATTTCATAAAATAGTGACGAAGCGCCTTTCAGCATAACGAGACTTAAATATATCGAACAATGGGAGAACATGCAAATATTACCAATTAGAATCGTTACATAGAAACAAGAAAAATGCAAAGAGGAGTCGAATTCAATTTAAAATGAGATCAGTCTACGTTCCGCTTGGGCCCGCGTCGATCGGGACGAAATTGAAAAAGAGAAATAAAAAATTGGAGAGTGGAATAAATAAAAATAGAGATCCCGCTACAGCGCAAGTCGCCGTTGAAATGAAAATAAAACAGCAAAATGCTTTTTGTGGACGAAATAAATTAAAAAGTGTGTCGCGATTTTGTGAACGAAAACCGGTGACGGTTCCGCAACGTCCGGCCAGCGGCCAGCGGCCAGGCGACTATGATATCTAGGTATCGTGTTTAGTTTGGCATTTGCATTGGTTGGAAGTTTTCCTGCTTCTGAGCTTCGGATAGTTCGACCTACATTTTAATGTAGCGCCAAATATTTTGCATAGGTGTAGATATAGCATCACATTTAATATTGATTTTTGAATAAAATAAAAGTAACGGTAACTTTGTGTTATAAATTATAATCATATTAGTAACTAAAAATTAAATCCACTCGTTTTTGTTACTCGGTACAATGAGTTGACTTAGGTATATTTTTGCTCATTTCTTTAAAAGTTACGTAATTTCAGCTACATTGCAATGATTATACAAATTTGTAGTACGTTAAATGTGCCTTGTTTAATGTGAAATACAGAATTCATAGATGAATGCACTCGAAACGGTAGGCGTTCATAACAATGGGGTGCGTTACCTAAATTGTATTTGTGGGTCGTCACGCTTAGGGTGGGGGTAGGCGATTAGAGGGGTCCCTGCGAGTCGTAGGTGGTTGTCCGTATTCATAGGTAAGATGTAAGGAACTGATTGATATTAACAAAAATGCGATTGATTACAGCTTGTGCGATATACCATATATCTATTTTTTTATTTGCTTTAGAAATAATTAAATAAATAAGATACTAGTTTAGTAGATAAAACTCCTTGAAACTATACATACCTACATAACATAAATGTGTAGGTACTTATAAAGCTTAAAATCAACTTTATTTGCTTATATATTTACTTTACTCATACAGGACAAAATGATTTTAATATCTAATTAACAGAATAAAAATGAATAGAGTAAGTACCAAGGTTTAAGTATATTACATTATATAGTTACATCATCATCATACCGTCACGCTAGGTCCCTCACGGGGTAGGCAGAAAGCACCGTGTGCCAAACATCTCTCTCCTTGCAAACCTGACGCGCCTCGTCTACATTCATCGCTCTCTTCATGCATGCACGCCGGTTTCGGAGACCCTTGACTCCTCCATCAGCCAGTATCTGACCTATTTGGTCGAGATAGGACAGTCTACGTCTCCCTCGGCGCCTACATCCATTTTAAAGTACTTTTAAAGTATCTATTTGTTATCTCTTAAAAGTATTAATTGGTCATATGGTACATATATGGTACAATATATTTCTAAAATAATTATCTTCTATAAATTATGTCCTCAGTGAGATCATTGTTTTTATCGCGCGCGTGTATCATGTGGCATGAACTTCCTTCCGAGGTTTTCCCGGAGCGCTATGACTTGAGGCTCTTCAAAAAAGAGGTCTATTCTTCAAACGGTTACTTACCATCAGGCGACCCGTCTGCTTCTTTGCATTAAAAAAAAAACCAATCCAATCCCATTTTAGCAATCACTAACATCTAAACACGGTACCCTAGTTCACATTTGCCACAGAGGCGATTTAGATCCTGTTCGATCCGCCAACAAAAGCCCAATACGTTAGTCGGATTGACAACTGTGTAATGTACGGCGAGCGGTGAATCAGTCGCCGATGTCAAAGACATCTATCGAGGCTTCGGACGAGGAGTCACTCGTGCGTGACCGATGTCACGACTTTTCGCGATTGTTACATTTTTTTTTCTATCCAAACGCTCGAGATGAACTCTACGAATCCGACGATGTGTCGATACTAGTTACGGAGTGCCAAATATCTGTGCCCTTACAAGCCTGACGTGCCTCGTCTACGTTATTACAAAAGTTTCCATGCTCTTGATCACTAAAAATTAATGCGATTCTGGTGTCTGGACATTCAGTACTGCGCAACCAAAGCCGCGAGCAAAATCTAGTGAGTGCGTACATAAAAATTTATCGTCTCGTCGGGCGCGCAAATGACGCTGTTTTTGTTATTTAAATATCTTAACGGTCAGTAATCAACGTCGGTTCTACTTAAGGAGTCGTAAACTTAAATACTTTAATAACTTATTCCGCTGCCATAATTATCTAGGTAGGTACACATTAAAAATTTCTTGTTACATTGTAAGGTAAATATTTAACGCGAATATAAATTGATATGCAATTCCAGTAAGCAAATAAAACGGTGTTCAGTTGAAAATATTGCTTACTGACATCTCGTTTAATGTTCGAAATTCGAACAAAAATTATATTTTATACTAGCTGACCCGGCGAACTTCGTACAGCCTCCGAATAAAAATAGTTTAATTATACCAATATGTACCGATTTTAATCATATTTGACGGGACGTACATCATATTATGTTTGACAGGTAAGCAGTTTAGATGTAAAAATTAAAATGATGTTGTTACTATTTTCCTCCGAATTTTTCTTTATTTTATCACCTTTTAAACCTTCCCTGGATCGTCACGAATATTTTAAAACCAACATTTGCCCAATCGGTCCAGCCGTTCTCGTGTTTTACAGAGACTGACGAACAGCAATTGAGTTTTATATATAAGAGAAGAAGATAAACTTTGAACAATTGCAGAGAATGATGAATGTAGACGAAGCACGTTAGATTTGTAACGACAGAGATATTAGGCACTCGGTGCGCTCTGTCTACCCCATTGAGGACCTGGCGTGATGGTATAATAATAATATAATAATAGTTGAACAATTGTTTTAAATTAAACCAAAAATTAAACAGTGGTAGCCTAGAGGTTTGAAATTCAGCCTGTCGCAGCATGCAAAATATCCTATGTCCATTCCCAGGCTTCAAACTGTCTCTAAACCAAATTTTATTATAATCGGCGAAGTGATTTGACCCTAAAAGCGTAGCAGACAGACGGACAGACTAAGTCACTTTCGCATTTGTAATATGACTTTGGTTATATTAGTGCAATTGGATGCATTAAACTAACGTAATTAATTACTCTGTATCGGAAAATGGTTACTTTTGTTTTATTTATTTCGGATGTGTATTGGAAAAATAAAATTATACGTCCATTGATATGTCCGACTATAGAGGGCTCGAGAATTCTGATAAAAAAACGTTAAATTTATTCTCATTGGACAGAATTACCGTATTGAATGACAGTTTAGAGAAGCGCTTCTAAAAGATCGCATTAATTGGTTCACATTTCCGGGTATGGTGCGCAAAACATCTGATTGGCTCTGATGTACACGGAGTTATTAATGTACGCAAGTTTGAGGATAATGATACGAGTAGGGTGGCCACGATTCGATGAACTATTGAGGATAGGTCTGCTTTTTGCTTGACAATCATTTTCATACAGCTTTCGTTCTACACTTACTAGTTGATGGTTTCATTTTAATTTTATTTTTGTACGCTTTATGTCCTTAATTACTATCAAGGCACGGATTCGTGCCGGTGCTGCTGGTTGTTCTTTTTTTCCCAATTGCAAGCGCTTGTGGGCACCATAACATTTACGTTGGCGTGTGTCACCTATTTTATTCTGAACGCGCACAAAAACGGGGACGTTCCGGCTTCGATACGCATAAATTCTGGTAGGCCTACACGCAGTGGGCACAGCGCGTATGTTTGGCATTAATTAACTTTTGCTTAAATGGTCTTATCGTGATGACACGGGAACAAAGGCAATGATGGGCGCATTTTTTAATTGATTCCCAATGAAGCCGCATTACGTCACACGCACCGAAAGAACAATACAACCGACGAAGGCCAAGACAAAGACGTTTATTTGCACAAATATGGGTACATATAAAGATGTTACAGGATTATTAGTTCAAGCCATATTTTGCCTTTTACGGCGTACAAAATTACGTCACAGACGTATAAATACAAATTAATTATCATTACTAAATTATTACACGACAATTTACACGCATGTAGGATATATTTAAAATAAATACAAAACCGTGGTAATGGTAGCATTGCACATATATCAATGCCCGGGGTTTACATACAATCCGTCTATTCGTAATCTCAGAACAATTTAAAAGCCTAACTCGCAAGTAAACCGTCCGTAAGCGCATCATTCAATTCGTAGTAGCGTGGACATATTAGATGTATAGATAGATAGACGTCGGGTGCGGATCAAAGAGGTTCTAATTCGCAAACACGAAACAGTGCGGAGAGAGCGGCCCGGCCTCACCTCGCCACCCGATCTGTGAATAAAGGGGTGCGATGGCCTTAGCTATGCAAAACGTAGTAGTGGCTCGCACTTGAATTAAATTGTATTCGAGAGTGCAAGCGGCGAACGTTTCCGTGTGCCGTTGTGTGTGATCGACGGGTGCGGGGCGGTCGGCGCTCGGCGCTCTCCTCCTCGCACACACAATTTGAATAATACAGTTAACGAGGGCTCGCCTAAGCCGGGCGCGCATCAATCGAGAGGGCGGGAGACGCACCCGATCACTTTCGTTTTCCGCCGGCACGTGAGCCGCATGCATGCCATGCGCCCCGCTCGCCTGCGAATTCTCAGTGCACTTTATCGCGTCCGTATATGTGCATACGACATGCACGCAACGCATTGACCGAGGCCGAGATGCGAGCGGCGGTGATTTGCGACGACGAAAGTGGTATTGCAGCTTTTATGTGGGTCGATTTGGCCTCAGTTATGTTGTCATGTGTTAGTGTTACGCGAAACGCAATTCACCGCCCCGTTGATCGTTTAACACGACGCGTGCGAAGAACCGCGATGTAACGCAACGTAAAGTAACGTAACGGAATGGCGCGTTGTGAGCTAGTGGGGGAGGGCATCGCAGGTGCACGTTTTAATAAGCAAAGGTCGTTTCGGCATTTAAGTGACAGTGTTGTTGGCAGGTAGCGCGGGGTCGTCCGTCCGCTTTGATCACATCATTACACTATTATCGAGGCATTATATTGTGACCGGCGATCAGACGCTCGACAGACGGCTGGGCGCCGGTGAATCATAGATAACAGACTCGTACCATACTCACCCATCTATCTATATCTTTATTTGTTAACGGTTACCATTAATGAGGGCAACGCTGAGGCAACGGGGCCGTAGGGACCCCGCCGTCGACTCGTAAAACGAGCTCTATACGAATGTTCGATATCCACCACCGATATACATATGTCCAGTCGGGAAACTAGTAACCAGTTTAAAAACAAAAGCCCGAATACATTGCGTTTTTATATTGATACAATAAAAGGTATTTTGAAGGAGTTTCAGTAATGTAGAGAATTATCGTAAATTGATTTAGTTATGTAGTAAGCATTTGCAATCAAGATTGATGCGAATGATCGTTGTAAATTTAAACATGCATGCGCATGCAGCAACAGTGCGATTTTGAAACCGGAAACGGTAATAAATGACTTATCACAATCATCTCGAAATTATAACCGATCATCAATTATATTGTAATCGGATTATGTTACACGACAAATATGTATCGATTTAAATCCATTTAATGGATGGATGCGCAATGCAGTTTTGACTGCTTCGGTTCGTGACATTTTCTATAAATAGAACACTCTTATGCCATAGGCGAAAAGACTCACAATTGCGAGTGGCGCGTCCATAATAGTATTGCGCAACCCTGTCTAATTTAATCGACAAAATCGAAAATGAAATGCAAACCGAATTATACATACAACGGCTGCAACGCGGCATGAATACGCAGAGTGAAATGTCAGCTGCAATATCGGATCGCGACAAAAATGCGAGAACAAGGCGAGCGATTAAGCGGCTCGACATATTAAACGGGTGGTAATGAGAGTGGTCGCAGTTGGGCAAGGCGGACCGCGGTCGTGGTGCGTAACCAGCTCTGTCAAGGGCAGCGCCCGTCACCGCTCGGGCCCCGCGAGGTCTTTACTTTCCCACCTCGCCGCTGCCACAGTCCCACTCGGCCGTCTCTCGTTATCGACTTCACGATCGTTTGCGACCACGTTTCGTTGAAACAAGATGCAAATGTAACGTCAAGTGCTCTAGGCAAAGGTGAATGTATGTATGTACGCTCTTCACAAAGCAGATGAGTAGCGTCAATAAACTCGATCATCGCATCGGAATGATGTTCATACATTTTTATTTTACTACACTTTGATAACACGATTTGCCGGCAAATCAATATGTTTGAATATTTTTTTACAAAATTCATACCTTGGCAGTAAATATCCGTTACGTCTCTTGTGTACACCGCGAAAAACGAATTTCTCAATTTGGATTTAGTCTACGATTCCGGCGCGCGAACATAGAATAACCGCGGAGCAGCTGTAAATGACACTGCGTGCAATTCGCAACGCAGCGCGAGTGGCGTGAGTCACCGAGACCGCCACTTAAGTTTAGTCGGTATCTCGGTGACGACGGCGCGCGCAACAGGTTAAACGAACGAAGACGACATTGGCCATTTCCTGAATTTCCCGTCACATGCAGGACACGCATGGGTATATATATACATATATACCTGCGTGTATCGATATCGCGTATGGAGAATGCGGTAACGCGGCGCTGAGTTATGTGCGGCGTGCCACGCGCCAGCGGCACCGCGACACATTCCGAGCATAATGCGATCGCACCGCGCACAGCCGACGCCGTGCACTGCACGAGGCACAGGCCGCCAACTAGCGTCGCGTAGCCGGCAATGACTAAGATAATTGTGTCGTCAATTCGGAACATATCTATTGCACACTTCTTTTTTTAAATTGAAAAACAAGCTTGCGTTTGATTGCGAGCTCATCGGACGGTGAGCGAGGTGCAGTCTAGGATGTAGCAGGACGCTCGCCTAGGAAGTAGCTATTGGCTTTGATTTTGTATATTTCTAAGGTATACGTATTGGACACAACAGAGACCGATTGGGAATCCATTCCTTGGTTGTGTTCACTAGAAACTATGTGGACTCTCAACCTCAATGGATGGTAGCCTGCGATATGCCTTGAGATGCTGTGTAAAGCTTGGAACATCGTAGACACGCTTCTCCACAGAGAAATATATATAATGCCTAAATTCATATACATACATAACTTTATAAAACAAATGTCAGTTGTTACATCACTGTATTACATAGGGGGGTAATGACCTTTCATATTTGCACAAAATGTATTTAAATGGCGTCATTATTTATTTCCAAATAATGCATTGACACCGGGTGAGTCATCGTCGAAAAAAAAAACAAAAGATGTTGACCAACGCGAGTATCATTGTACAATATAAACGTACAATAATAAGTTACATGACATTTGAACAATTGTAATGTCACGTGAAAAGATTTCAACAATAGTGCGCTTATAATTACTTTAAGTGATAAGTAAGTTTAGAGCTTTACTTGGTTATCATTAAGAGCGCTACTTACTTGTCATTACTTAAACGTCAAAGAAACTGATCATAATAATGAGCTATCGTCAGTCAACATTATCATCATCCAAGACTATCATTCCACTACTTGGACATGGCTCTCTTCTCTCGGTTGCCCCCACAAGTATATGACGAAATCCAAGCAAAGATTGGTAAATTTCATACCACATACGAAAATATTTTGGATATCTTTAAAGTGTGTAGATTTCCTCGCAATTATTATCTTTACTATAATAAGTAAATGATATTAAAAATAAATCGTCTATACCATATGCCGAATACTAGATTAGGAATGTCTTCTTTAACTGACCATTTTTTTTAGAGAACAAGAACAGACGATAAAGTGAACGATAAAATAGGTTACTAGAGCATTCACAGTTTATTATAATGAAATGAGAAAGGTTGAACAAATGTCACTTTAAAAAAAATATTGGAACGTCACTTACTTATTAATGTTACTTATTTTGCATGGTTACAGTTTTTCATGAGAGAAAAATTCCTTAATAAGAAATTTCATATCGAACCTAGATTAGCTCAGCTTATGTTGTTTCATTGGCGTCGATCGCCGACAATTAAATCGTAAAGTTAAACAGTGAACAAATTAACATATCGTTGTCAAGCAGAACAGTTGCAGCGGGCGATCTAAAATTAGAATTATCTTACGGCCGGCCCTACAGCCCACCGCCACGGTGACCCGCATTAAATCAGGTACGCACGAACACAAACAGTTTGAATATTTAATTGTGAGCTAGCAGCAGCCAGCCGCCTCGCGCCGCAACGGTGTTGCCAGAATAAACAGAACGTACGACAATGGCGTTAACAAGACCGGCCTAGTTGAGTTAAAGTTAGGGTTGCCATGTGTTATTGTTTACGCTAGCCTGCACTTCGCGTACTAACATAAGGCATATTTGCACAAATGATGCACATATTATATCAAAACAAGCGTAATTAAGAAAAACTAAAATTGAAGTGCCTGAAATTGATTTCAAAATAATTGTGTTCTCTCAAGTGTTATTTACACGATAGTAAAACACATACAAACAATTCTTTTCCGTTTGTTTAGCCGGGCGTATCTCGAGAACGGCTGAACCGATTTTAATGGGACTGTCACTGAAATGTAGAGTAGGTTATAGGGCAGCATATAGACCACTTTTTTTTAACCAGAAATTCTCATTGGGTCGGGATTTACACAGACAACATAGCGAAGTACGGGTCGGCAAATTAAAAACAGAATACAGGTATTTTGTTTTCAACCCTTGTTTTAATTACACTACAATACTGGACACGAAAGTTCTCTCATATGAGAACGTATAATGCCCCAATGTGAAACACCTCGAAAACATATAAACAAATTGCAATCTCTGTCATCCGCACAACCGTAGCACGATTCGTTAATTTAGTAGGCCGTTCAGCCACCGAGATGCACGTCGGTACGCCAACCCTAAAGCAAACTGCGGCGTCACCTCGCCGACTGTTTGTCGACCCATTTAAATTGATCACCGAGTACGGAGCACACGTAGCCACAGTTACAGAGAATACTCCGTTTATTAGGACGAATTGTTTTTTCACGGTCTTCGGAGCCCCGCGCTCCATTTGACTTCAAGTGATACAACACGACGTCGTATAAACGGTCGAATCGAATGGATACACTACATACATAGAACAGAAAGCCTATCGGAATGAGATGCACAGTTGTATGATGCGTTAAACTGTTAAATAGTAATAATAATAATAAAAAAATTAAAAATATACATATAAGAAACTGGACTACACTTGCCACTTGCCAGTGTAATCTCAATATACCTGGTTTAAAGGCCAGAGAAAAATAAATAAAAAGAAATTTAAAAAAATCAATAATAATAATAACTGGGGCCCGATTACACACACGACTATCTGATTCCAAATTAGGCAATTGAATGCCTGCGTTACGGTGACCGAATAGCTGATGAACTGCACATTTAAATATGATATAATACTTAATGTGCCGATCAGACAAGTTTTTGTTTTGGGTGGGAATCGAACCCACGACCGCCGGTTTTGCAATCTGCGTCTCTTAGCCACTGGACCAAGAGACCGGTCGGTGGGACCAGAATGAAAGTTTTGCAATTAAACACTACTGTTTGGAGCGTACCTACTCAAAAGAATCACATTATTTATCACAATACAACAATAATTAATTCTTAGCTTATCATTAGTGATAAGGTGATGTGATAACTGACTGATCACTCTCTCTCTCTCTCTCTCTCTACTCACAATCAACGGACAAATCTCGTTATACATAGATGTTAAGCTATGATTTACTAGTGTTTCGTGAAATGTACATGGTATACGCTTGTAGAATTAAATTAACCCATACGTGTAAATTAAATACAGTCCAATGTTGACGTAATATCGTGAGTATCGGCCGCATACGGGCGAGATTTCTCAATTCACGTGAAATCAAAAATGCGTATTCACACTACACAAGTGGCACCACCGTGTACGCCAACGACAGTATAAAGGCTCGTGTACACGCGGTTAGTAGAGTGGAATACTTTAAAAAAAAAAAAAACATCCCAACTCCAATATCATACAGGAAAAATCGAGCGTACGTACAGCTTTACAGGTTCGGTGTGTGTTCGGTCGGGCGCGTGTTGCGTATTTCATTCATAGCTGCTCTAGAGTACCAATACCAATGGTGTTTACGTTTATTGAAGATAGTAGTATACTAGGTAGGTACACTAGGATGCATTCGACCGGCACACCGAAATCAAACTGCATACGAAGAATCATACACGTGTTTTACGTAATATCCCGAATAAAAATATTGTGTCTTACGTTTTTCCTTTATTTTGTTGAGCTTAACATGACAAGCATTTAAATTACATTTAAAAAAATTTAATCTAATTACAGCACTATTGGTATAAAAAAAATATGATATCATATATACTTTATAATTTTTACTTATTTATTTACTTTAATTACCACGATTAACCCGCAATGGAATTTATTGAAAATCTACGCAATCATATTTCAAGCTCACAGAACTCGTGCTGTTTTATTTCATGTTTCATCATCCGCACCACTATTCAAAATATTGGATTCGTACGGTTTTAAAACAAAATAGAAGCGTACTACTACGACTACTTAGTCGTAGGAATATCTTCACGAATTTGTTATACAACGGAGATTTAAAAAGCAATCGAACGGGGCACACACACATGCATACACACACACACCCAGTGTTTTGTTTTTTTTTCGCTACACCACATGCACAAGCCTTTACATAAAGCCACGGTGTAGATAATACGCCCGTATGCATGTAATGTATGGTTAGGTGGATCGTTTGTCAGCGATGCGCGCGGTGTTTTCGTTCCGAGCACGTTTTCGTCACTTGCGAACTGGCATACCAATCAAACTCGCAGCCCTCGTCGATATATTGAATCAACACGATTTTAAAACGGCGAATGTTTGTTGTAGTCGTCGTGTTGTTGTTGTTGTTGTTGTTGTTGTTGTTGTTGTTGTTGTAAAGATGTCGTTGGTGCAACAACAGACAATCGAGTCATATGAGGCTGCAGGTATGTATGCGAATTTCATATGACAATATTAATAATAATAATAATAATAATAACAATAGGGACAGTTCCACACACGGCACATTAGACACATTAGACAATTTTAAACACAACAAGCCGTCCGCGACAACTTACGTACAATAAAAACGACAAACAAAAACGACAGTTCCGTGCGCGGG
>DWDX01003462.1:0-13080 GCA_018245675.1 Agara michaeli | reverse complement strand
ATGTGTGCCCGGTGCATGGCAATAGGCTCACCACCTATTCCATTGTGGGACTTAAACGTAACTGGTGAATTGTGGGAATGTACCACACTCCTATGCCTACCCCTTAGGGGATTACAGGCGTGATGTTACGTATAATTATTGATCAGCCTATTAACTGCTTTTCACTGGCAAATGGAGTCTTTCTAAGTACTTAACTAAATAAGGGACCTCATAATAGTTATCTAATTTTTGTATTCATATTATTTTTGTTTATATGAAAGGTTATCTGGAATTGTTGGACCTTAAAATTTATCTCCGGTTATTATCTGGCAAGCTGCTAAACTTTGTTGTATTATTGAAAAATCTAAATTATGTCATTTATTCCAATGTAATAATTATTTCTCTAAACATACACACTTATATTAATATCAGAATATTTACAAGTAATTTATAAACTTCTGAAAACAGAAGACATAAAATTATCAACTGTATAGGCTTAAAAAAGAACATGAAATTTTAAATTTTATTTTTCGTATATTATTTTTATCAGGATGAAAATCTATACCAAATTGAAGTTAGTTTAAAAGCTAGCGATATCCACAATTTGGATACGCACAAGCTTTTCAAATGCTCCGCAACTGTATTGGACCTCGGCGACCGTGGTGTCTCCATACAGAATAATGAGTACCAGTGCAATGATGCAGACTTATCAGTCAAATATGAAGAAGCTTCTCCAAATCTGGAAGAGACCAGCGCCGAAAAGCAAAGTGGCACAACTGAAGCGACATATGACTTCAAGCCCATACAACTAGACAATGAGATTCAAACAACGGCTGCGGTAAGTAAGCGATGTTTGTAAACGTTAACATTATCAAAGTATCTTAAGCATAAATAACTACTCCGTTAAAATAAATGATACATCTATATATTCGATAACTCGGCAAGCAACTATAATTGAACAGGTATGACTATTCATAGGATAAATATAATATCTTCAACATCATCATCACCATATCCGCTTCTATTCTGGACATAGGCCTCTCAAGGTATGCCCGAACACTTGGTTCTCTGCTTATCTGATCCAGCCACTACCACATGCCTTCTTAAGGTAGTCAGTCCAACGGACCAGAGGCCACCGTACAGTATGTCTGTCAACTTGTTGTCTCTACTCGAGAATGCACAAATAAAACATACCTAACTTTATAAAGCCTGAGGTGCAGGCGACAATTTGAACCCAGATCCCTGGAGTGGCTGACTGTATTTTAAACCGCTAGGCTATCACTGCCTACCATTATTTGCAGACATTGCTAATTTAAAATTTTTGATGAATTACTTATGGAGGTTACTTTTTAAAATTTTCGGACACTGAGAATCGATTCAATCTGGCGCATAGCCAGATTTTATGCTGCTAAAATAAAGCTGTGCAGTGGAATGACTTCAGAGAAATCTGAACAGATTGTGGAGAGATCTACACGTGCATGTGTAGAAAGAAATATAGCATATACAGTCCTACTGTTGCGATATACTTTGTACATTTAACTGTGTATCAATTTGTTCCGTGATAGCTATTAGAATATTGTTTCTCACTATATGTGTTTGTGTTTCATGTGGCAGACAATTAATCCTTGGTGCTAGCCAAACACTTATAAACAGAGAGTGAGGTTGTATGTAATTTAGTAACCACATAAAGTCCTGCGGCCCCTGTTTCTATTTATTAGTATAGAAAATGTACTATAAACTTGATACATTAATCATAAATTCACATTTTAGGTGACTTCAGGTGAACAGTTCATTGCGATACCCCGAATACATCCTAGTGTACCGTGCATTGGATGTTCACAGCATGTTAACATTCAAGCTGCAGGAGTAACTGAGCTAGCTGAACTGGCAGTGAAGCATCTCAATAAGCATGAGCCTAATGTGGAACACACTCTTGATGTCGTGATCGATATTGAGAGGCAGGTTCAGGTAATGTTAATTAGTTTGCCTCCTTATTCTTGTTTAAAATGATTCCGATTATTATAATCCAAAAGAAGTAGGAATTTAGACCTTGTTTAAGTTGATCGGTCTCTGACATCTACAAAGCCTTGTGTTTAAACTATGAAAATTTGTAATACCAGCTTTGCTGGGTTTTTTGACAGAATTTTATTTATATAAGTTCTAATAAAATCTGTAAATCTTATTTGGTTGTGTGCTAAGATTACGTTGGATTTGTTTTAGGTTGTCAATGGCATTCGTTATGTCTTAACACTCATTGTAGACTACAATAAATGTACAGCTGAAAAAACAGAGGAATGTGTTACAAAAATACCGTGCAAAGTGTCAGTGCTGGAGAAGCCGTGGGCTAAATTACCTGATGGTTCAAAATATCGCGCAATTATTTCGAATAATTGTACTAATCAATGGTTATATGGAGACAATGGCGAACTTGTTCTTAATAATGATGGTAATAAAGAAAGTAATGATATTAATCTGTTCAACAATGGTAATGACAACCCAAACGAGAACATCAAGTCCACTCCTGATTATGATAAAATTGCTAACACAGGATCGGCTGATGAAATTTTAAAAGCTATACATAACACGGAGATTCAAGCGCAACAGCATCATGAAAACACATTAAGCACAGAAGAGTTAAAACATTTAGAAGCGCAAATAATACCGCATGACCAGCTTTTTGAAACTGGCACTCCGAGAAATATAGAGACTACTACTTCAGATATGTCCAATATTAATGTGCAAGCTGTTTCAAATGTCGAGACTCCAAAATATTATAGCGACAACTCAGTCCACGTTAAAAAATGTGATATTGAGAAAAAAACGAAAATAAATGAGGACAAGAAAAAAGCAATAGACGATTTAGTACATTTTTTCGACACTGCTGGCTTGGAACCAAAAGTAACAGCAGACATACAAAGAACAAAAAGAAGTTACGATCACGATTTGGAAGTTATGGCAACGATGGAGAAACACCATATGATCAAAAAGAAGATTAATAATGTAAAATATGTCTATTCTCTAGCACAAATAATAGTAGATCATTTGAATGAAATGGACATGAAAATTAAAACGCGTACACTTCAGGATGTAATAGATGCAGAGGAAGAGAAAGATAGTCATCAACATTCGTTCTATATTAAATCTCGTGTAACAATTGCCTGTTCTAAACCAGACTGTGAAAGGAAAGATACAATAAATAAAATCTGTAATGGCATTGTTGATGTTTCAGACGACGAAAGTCCTCAAGTGCTTAGTACTTTTTGTCACGATGAATCAACAGAAAAATATGATGTCGGCAAGCCTAGGAATATTCCGTTAGATGATCCTCTTCTCAGAAAGTTATCTTCTCAAGCCCTTAAGGAAATTGAGATGTCATCATCTTATTTAAACGCAATGAAAATTCACAAAATAGTAGCTGCGAGCACACAGAAAAACTCGGGGACTTTGACGAAAATCACACTGATTCTTCTCTATACCGATTGTACGAAACAAGTTCCATTGGGGAAAAGAAACAATTGTACAGTGTTAGAAGATTTGGGATCTAACATATGTGACATAGAAATACGCAAAAAAAATTGGCTCAAAAAAAAGAAAATAACACATTCCTGTTCCGAGAGGTCAATCGGTGACACTGTTTCAAATTCTGGTCACTTTGAAATTGGACAGGAAGCATTGAAATCGGTGACCGAGAAGACTCAAGAATTGTCTGCCCATCAGGCGGAGGCGGATACCAAGACTCAACGATACAAAGAATTGGCTGAAAAATCGTTAACTAAGTATCTTCAAAGATCTGGAAACACCCAGCATTACAAGGTGATAAAGATAAAGAAGGTGACAACGGAGGTTTTGTCTGATATTATTATCAGACTTGATTTTATGATATCTCAAACAAACTGTACCTTGGATATGCAAGAAAATCTGTCCAATTGCATGGTTCACGATAAATTCGATGAAAATCCATGTCATTCGAATATATATATGCAGCTTTGGTTACAGAAGGAAGAAATAACTGTAAGCTGTGACATCAAAAGCGAAAGACGCCGTAAACTATTTCGGCGAAATATATTTGGCGGAAATGAAGAAGACGATGCTGACAATCCTGTGTATTTAGATTTAGCAAACAAATCTCTAGCCCAGTTCATGCAATCTTCTGGGAGCTCCCAGCACTACCAAGTTATTAAAGTTGAGAAGGCAACAAAAAAAGTTGTCCAAGGCTTTCTTTACAAAATACGTTTCAAGATATCTCCAACCAACTGTGAGTTAGATAAACACAATCCGAGTCTAAATAATTGCCAGTTGCAACAAGATTCCATTGAAATAGATTGCAATTCGAATATATGGTCACGGCCTTGGTTAAGCAAAGAAATGATTACTGTTACATGCAACACTGATAACAATCGATCTCATTCAAATAAAAGGAAAAGAAGCACATTTGTCGGCGGCCCGCGTGTAGAGGATCCAAGGAAAGATAAATTTAGAGATTTAGCCCAAGAGTCTCTTCGCGAGTACCAAAAAGGACAAAAATGTCAAATTCGCCACGAAGTTGTGGAAGTGAAGTCTGTTACAACACAGGTTGTCTCGGGTCAACTCTTTAAAATAGATTATACGGCATCACCTAGGTCTTGTTCTGTTCACGTTAAGAAAAATACAAATTGTGTATGCAATAAAGAAAATGTATTGAACTGTCATACAGAAATTTGGAGCCGACCATGGCTGGGACCTAATGATATAAAAGTGTCTTGTAATGATGGCCAATACGAAGATTACTACTACGACAGTGAGGATGAAAGCCACGAACATCAGACTGAACGGGTAGGGCGGAGCGAAAGACAACTTAGGCCCGATGAAAAGAACGTTGATAACAATGTAGAATATTATTACGCCGATCGCGCTGTCCAGCATATTAATAATCAGTCCGGCACAAAGAATTCCCAAAAGCTAATATCCATACATGCAGTACATAGAGGCATTGATATGGGAAAAACAATGGTGAGAATGTACATAGAAACCGCTTATACTCAGTGTTTAAAACATCCAGATGAATCCGAGTTGAATAAGTGTAAGGAACTTATCGGCATGCGGCACAGGCTATGTCTCGTTAGCGTATGGCCGTCACAAGAAGATCAGCGCGACATCCGAGATTTGTCCGTTGTATGTGACGATGCTAGTGAATTCCGGAAGTTGACCGGGATTTCGGTACCAGATTTACTGAAGACGGCTATGGAAGAATTGGAACGATCCTCGAGAGTTGACCATAAAATCGTACACGTAGGAGAGCTCCGTGTGATTCCAAACTTTGATTCCAGCAAGCCTATCATCATGAGCTTCAACATCGCTTTCACTAACTGCACCAAGGACGTTGACTATCAGAAACGCTTCGCCTGTGATGTCGACACTACAATCCCTGAGGAATCATGCTTTTCACATCTATGGATAGCACCTAATAGCGGAGGTATACGAAAAGTGAAAAGTCACTGTCGTCTACCCACCATGAACCGTAAGAAACGATCGGTTTCTGTCGATTCCATCGACGAAGACTATAGAATGATAGAGGAAATGGTTCAGGAATCTTTGGAAAAAATAGAAATGTCATCAGCTCACAGATACAAACAGAGGGTTATGAAGATAAACAGTTATTCCACAAAGTTCGCAGGCATAAGGGTTACGTCAATAGATTTCCAAGTGGCCTACACGTCCTGTTTGAAATACGAGTCGGTCGACAATGTCACTGAATGTCCGATTTTAGAACATCTTCCGAGGAGGCACTGCATATCTCGCGTTTACGAGCGATTGTGGCGTAATAACGGTCGGGACATTGACGTGCACTGCGAAGACGGCGAAACGCCACCAGAAGCGCGCATAGAATTCGACAATGCCGAAAATACTATGGAGCTAGCCAACGAAGCCTTGAAACATATAGAAGTGAAATATCCGCATCCTCGTAAACAGAAAATCGTGAGGATATTGTCACTGGAGAAGCAGGTGATCGCCGGGATTCATTACAGAATGAAAGTCGAAGTCGGCCTAACCGATTGCCTTCCGTTGACTATCAGGAATGATTGTGAGTTAGAGAAGGATGCGAGCTACAACAAATTTTGTCGCGCGAACGTCTGGCTCCGCCCTTTGACGGGCCACCCGCCGAACTTCCGCGTCACTTGCGACAATCAAGACAGCGCCGCGACGGATTCGTATCGTCAGATCCAAGCCGCCCATTTGTTTACGGATTTCGTTGCAACGTACAAGCCCGGCTACGTAGACGATCACGACGAGTTGCGCAGGCGCTATAGAATTTTCACAGAGAACGTTAATAAAATCCACGATTTGAATATTCGCGAGCGCGGTACGGCTACCTACGGGGTGACCCGATTCTCAGACCTCACGTACGAAGAGTTCAGCGCGCGGCACTTAGGGCTGAAGACGAACTTGCGCGACGACAATCAGATACCGATGAGGAAAGCTAGTATACCTGACGTGGCGGTGCCGGACAAGTTCGATTGGAGGGAGCACGGCGCGGTGACCGAGGTCAAGAATCAGGGCTCGTGCGGCAGTTGCTGGGCGTTCAGTGTCACTGGTGAGTTTTTTTTAATATCCATCAAATCAAGAGTCAATATAATGTTCTATTGTATTGTACTACCTTTTTTTTACTGATAAAATTATTGTTCGTTGTACACCACGCAACTAAGAATAGACAAAATATAATTGTTTATTTATTAATTCTTCATTGAACCAAAAATTATTTGTCGTACAAAAGGCGGGATCAATGCTACATGGCATTTTCAACCAGCCGACCTCATGGTTGTTCAGAGACGTCGAAGGCGGTACAGAAGTTGAGTTAAAGACAATTTAAAAACAAAGAAGATAAAATGATTAAAATGTTAGTGTTGATATGCATATTATTATCATTTCGTTAGGTAACATCGAGGGTCAGTGGAAGATTAAACGTGGCCAGCTGCTGTCTCTGTCCGAGCAAGAGTTGGTGGACTGCGACAAACTGGACGAAGGCTGCAACGGGGGATTACCCGACAATGCCTACAGGTAACGGTAGCTTTCGTTTAACTCATTTCCTTACTAGGTGCGGATTAATTTTTTCCAAATGAATTACGAACCAGCTAATCCCAATCTATTGGTATGAACTTTTGCATACATATAAAATAATACTGCCGCTAAAATATCTAAGCCCCGGTCTAACAACGTAACATCACGCCTGTAATCCCCTAAGGGGTAGGCAGTGGGGTGTAGTACACCGCCACAATTCACCAGTTACGTTTAAGTCCCAAAATGGAATAGGCGGTGAGCCTATTGCCATGCACCGGGCACACATCCAGACTCTGACATCCATGAGACATCATCCCCGGTCTAATGTTACTACAAAATCAACCTGCATAAAAATATTACGCGATACACGCCAGAATGCATCGTGACATCTTGTTGACAATTCTGTCAGTCGTTTGGAGCGGTGACATAACACAGGTTGCTGTTAAAACGTCAAACAAACAGTGAATCTATTGGAATTTCCTCTCTACAATTACACACTGCGCATGCGATGTTACGAAATGCTGAGAGAAGTAACGCAGTCGATGACGTAACTGTGCAACACAAAGTACATGATGCGTCACAATAGATGTTTTTTTCTTACATCGTAATCTGCACGCGTACAAGACTGTACAAACATCAGGATGTATGCTTAATTGATTTCTCTATAGTTTGAATAATTCAATTGCAAATCACCGCATAGTATAAAACAAAGTCGCTTTCCGCTGTCTGCCCCTATGTTCCTATGTATCTTTAAAACTACGCAACGGATTTTGATGCGGTTTTTTTTAATGGATAGAGCGATTCGAGAGGAACGTTTATATGTATGATAATATATATAAACGTTCCTCTTTCTAATTCGCGGGCAAAAGCTGGTTTTATCCATAAAACCCTTGAGTTACTTTTTATAACATTACCTTTGTGCCAGTGAAAGTTTCAGCGAAACCGGTCCAACCGTTCCGGAGATCAGCCGCAACGAACAGACGGACAGATATTTAAAAAAAAATGACGTTCAGTTGGAGCTACCGTTTATTCTTTCATATGCAATTGGTAAAATGTTTTTATTGGAGTTATTTCCATATAAAAATGTAGTTTTGTTTAACGTGGAACTGTGTTTGCTTTCGTAGCAAATTTTATTGTCTTTGCAACCATTAAAATTATTGTCTCTAAAATATTTTAAATAGTTCACATTGAAACCTACAATGTGTATGTCATTCGTATTTATTTTGTTAGCATGTTCACGATAACTATTGCGTTCTAGACTGGACACGTCATCGCTTCGTGTATGTGAAGTACCTTGATTTTATTCGTAATTTTGGGAGTAATTATAAATTCAATGACTCCTAAGGAAGGTTTAATTAGTTCTGATTATTGTTAGGTAAATCCCGGCGCCGTGAAATCCTATCGCGCGCAAAGTAATCTTCTGCGGACATAAGATACCCTTTGACTCTGGCCAATATTTCCCCATAGTGAGTACTTCCCGCCAAACAGATAAAGTAAAATAAAAATATAAGGCGTTTTCTTCGTCCGCCTTGATACGATCACGGCTTGTATATCGAATAAGCTGTGATAGCATAGTGGTTTATATCTCAGTCTTGCAGCCCGGATCTGGGTTCAAATCCTGGTAGGCATCTATGAAGTGTTTGTTTGCGTTTTATCATCTAAAATTTAAATGTCACTTGCTATAACAGTGAAGGTTTAGAATCTGGTGTAGGTACTATAAAATATTCTAATGTTTGCTAATTTGTGTCCATTCTGCTAATCCGTGATTGGCCAGCGTGGTGGAGTATGACCTAAAAGCTATTCACTATGAGAGGAAAACCATGTCCGGTAATGAATGATAAAAGAGTTGAAAAAAAAAGGGTTCTAATTCTATTTCAATTATATTAACTATTGAAATTTTCATGGAAACGTCTCGAACGTTCCAGAGCGATCGAGCAGCTGGGCGGCCTCGAGACAGAGACCGACTATCCGTACGAGGGAGAGAACGACAAGTGTTCGTTCAACAAAACCATGTCCAAGGTGCAAATTGCCGGCGCCGTGAACATCACAACCAACGAAACGGACATGGTGAAGTGGCTCGTGCAAAATGGACCCATATCTATCGGTGAGTGTCCTAGTACTAGAACTAGACCGAGCTGCACGAGAAATTGTGCCCATACCGAAAATTCTTATCGATTTACATAGACAAGACTAAGACAAAGACATAGACGTTTATTGGCTACAAATATGGGTACACATGAAGATTTTACAGAATTATTAGTTCAAGCCATATTTTGCCTTTTACGGCGTACAAATTTTACGATTCGATTTTATTGAATTCGAGGTGCGCACCGAGGTTTTGTCCGCGTAAATCCCGATCCCGTGGGGATTTCGGGACAAAAGTAGCCTGTATGTTGCCCTATAACCTGCTCAGTCTTCCAGTGATAGTCCCATTAACAGCGGTTCAGCCGTTCCCGAGATTAGCCGGAATCAGACAATCAGACAGGCAAACAGACAAAAATTGTAAAAAATGTTGTTTTGGTATATGTATGTACTGTTTATACATACATATGCATTTAGTAAAAAGCGATTATTTTAATATTAAAAACAGGCACTCCAATTTTATCTCCTTATTATATATGAAGCATTATTACAAATAAACAAGGCATAAAGTAACAACATTCATAAGCAAACATAAAATAATAAGTATCTGGCCATTTATGGCTGCTGTTTTTAATACACTAAGGGCGCATACTCAGTGTTCCTGGGGCAAGGCAGTGTGATTTTTCAATGTACCCTAACGTTAGTTTAACGATATAGTGTGTAGTGATACTCAATGGTTGGCAAAATGCAGGTATAAACGCGAACGCCATGCAGTTCTACGTCGGCGGCGTCTCCCATCCGTGGAAGGTGCTCTGCAGCCCGGACAATCTGGACCACGGGGTGCTCATCGTTGGCTATGGAGTTAAAGGTATGTCACGTTTCATATGTGTGCTGCTCTCTTCTGGCGATTCATGCTCTCTCTGTCGCTCGATGCCTTTGCAGACATCTGTCTTACATAATGGTACATTTATAAAATGATAGCAACGTATGTCTTGGTCACGTGTCGTCATCAGGTCTCTCTCTCTCTCTCTCTCTTTCCCTCATCCCGGCTCAGTCTCTCCGATTTCCCGTCGCCTTTTACCCGCGATATCGAAACACGCGCTAGTTATAATTATAGTGACGCTGTAATGCTTTGGTCACGTGTCACGTATACTACAAAACTATAAAAGTTGCAACGCCGACGCGAGCTAGCAAAACGCGCGAGGACGGTTTCAATACAACTGTTGCAAATTACGTACGTGAATATCATTTGCAGACTACCCGCTCTTCCACAAACACCTGCCATACTGGATCGTCAAGAACTCTTGGGGCGCGTCGTGGGGCGAGCAGGGCTACTACCGCGTGTACCGCGGCGACGGCACGTGCGGCGTCAACCAGATGGCCAGCAGTGCGGTCGTGTAGACCCTATCCCGGCGAACACAAGGCGGATAATAGCCCGGCACGGCATCGACATTGCCGGCTACCGAATTCGAATAACGAACGCAGTATGCTCCATGCGTAATCGCTTAGAAATAACTTTGAAATTGATAGGCGTTTACCATATGTTACCATATAATGTTACATTATTAGTAATGGACCCGTTTACTGCTTTGAGTAGGTCATAATATATAGGTAGATGTTACCCCGCTCTACTCAACTCAATATTCAATGTACATGCATGTCTTAGCTAGATCGTAGAGTCTGTTATTTCATATCTTCGACCGTAGCGTGAAATTGTTGCACTTCATGATATGGCCAACTAAAACTGACCCCGGTAAACGTCAACTTTTAATGGTATTTCAAGCAACTTTTGACCCTATCGTTAACATACATACATACCATCAAGGCAGGTCCCTAACGCGGTAGGCGGAAAGCACCGAGTGCCAAATATCTCTGTCCTTACAAAACTGACGCGCTTCGTCTACAATTAACGTGGGCTACAAATACTTTTAAAAGCCACTGACATTCGTGTATTGTAAGCAATCCTTGTCAATACACGAACAAAACATTTCCAATAGATTTCGTTTAAAAGGTAACTACTCGATAATAGGATTTGAACAGATAACTAATGTTAAAATATTCATTAAATTCTCGTAGTTTGGTATATTAACGACATTTTATTGCACTTCTATATATGACGCCCTCCGACACCCCTATTTCTATGACCTATACTCCTTAATACGACATAATATAGTCGTATGTTAACTAGAAATAATCTATATATCTATTGGTAGAACAATTTCTAACATTGACTCGGTAGTTCCAAAGATACATACAAATTTTACCACTTTATAATAATAATATAAACATAATTATTTAATCTCTTTAACATTTTCGTAGTTCATTCGTTCGATAAATAAAGAACATATTTGTTGTCAGGTTCTTTTGATGCATACATTAAAAAAATTGCATGCATTCTTTTCAGTCAATTGATATCGATTTTTAATAGCTTTTTCTTTATTTCCATTCCAAATGTATAAGGCTATTATGTAACGAATTTTCTATAATCAAAACGCGGTTAATTTATTATGATTAAATATTATAATTAATCAGTTGATATATATATATATATATATATAGTTAATTAGGATTCATTAAAGATACTGAGAATTTAATCTGTGCCAATATTGTTACCTATATTCTGCGTTCCGAATTTGAATTTTCATAAATTTTTACATTACGTTCAGTTGTGATATTAAGCTTAATTAAACTACAAATTTTACTTTTTCTAGTCGATCACTGGCCTTTATTGAAACGACTTTGCGTTTTGTCCAAAAAAGGCTTTTGTTGATAAGTCTCGAATCTCGGAAAATAAAATATGAAATTTGTTTATCGTTATCCACATTGTGCTAAAAATTTTTAATTACTATTTTGTAACTCACCATCTAACCTTTCATTTAATAATCTAATTTTTTAATTTTGCTACTGCGTGCTTTAAATGTTACTAATTTGTCATTATTTTTGCTTATTAATTGTGTAATATACTTTATAATAATAATAATAATAATACTGACATTTTTATTTAGGTTTTTTTTATTTTTTTTATGTATTCTATAACAATTTACCTTTATCAAGAAAGGCAAATATATGTTTTGTGTTTCAATGCAGATCTTACAAATGTTTTATTAATCTGTTTGCAATAACATCATTCGGACTTTGGTTATAAGTGTAATAACTAATAAATATGTCTACATATAGACAAAAATCCGGCTCGAAGGATCAAACTTGTATCAGTTCACATGACACTTTGTACGGCTAACGTCGTTTTATACATTATTGTATAATTTTCTTAGTGAATTTCAACTTAATAGTTACAAAACTTACGCGTACAACGTGCTCATAATATTTAATGCTTAACAAGTGCTATTCATTCTACCAAATTGATAAGTAGAGACGCTTCGATTATTTATCTGTGACGTAGATTAAGTGTAATGTTGTTTTAAAACTTTTTGGAAACTATTGTAAAATGATTATGGTCAATAAATGATTATTGAAAATAGTGTTTTTTTTTTTAAATATCCCACTTCACTTATGAGGCTAATAGAAATGTAAGTTTAAAATTGCCGCTGTTATGAAATGGCTTTGAGTCACCTTTTAGTCAGTGGTTAGTGAATCTGACTGCTGAGCCGGGGTCGTGGATTCGGTTCCTATCCCGGACGAAAATATTTTCGACAAGTCACCTCAGTACCGTGTGTACTCTGTACAGTTTGACATGAGATAGCCATGGGTGATATTGTAAGTTATTATTATTATTTAGTTCATATAAACTATTTCAATATACGAATGACAGTCTAAATGCTAATAAGCAATTGATTTATAAGAGATTGAGTAAAACAATTTCGTTGCTTATTTAAACAACGTCACGCCTGTAATCCCCTAAGGGGTAGGCAGAGGAGTGTAGTACACCCCCAACAATTCACCAGTTACGTTTAAGTCCCACAATGGAATAAGTGGTGAGCCTATTGCCATGCACCGGGCACACATCTAGACTCTGAGTCACTACTA
>DWDX01003461.1:0-13084 GCA_018245675.1 Agara michaeli | reverse complement strand
GAGGTTTCTAATGTGATGTCGTAAATAATTACATTTTTTGCGGCGGTGGCGGGACGAAGTCGCGGGCAAAAGCTAGTTCTTAATATAACCAAGTCCTACAAATTATAATAACCTCTCCAACTTCAAATCCCAAGGTCTTTCAGGATCGTTTGTGCAATAGTCGATAGAAAAGTTAGACCAAGAACAATATCTAAGTACATGTAGGTTTACCCAGTGATCTGTGAATAAACCTGGTTACCTGCAAAAACTTAGCTGCAACCAATTATCTCACAGCGAGGATTAATCTCTTTCCCCATTACTGGAAGTGTCATAGGTTACTTTATGCTGGTATTTAGGCTGGTAATTGTATTTGTATAACATCGTATTTATATATATGGAAATAATGTTTCCCAAATAAAGGCGAATAATGTGTACGTAACCTAATGTAGAATGTCATTCTGTAAATGGAAGTATTACGCCTTTAAATAAATATGACTTTTTTTCCCTTTTACAAAGTGTATGCAAATCATTCCATTATGTCCTATGGAGGTCAGTTTCGTTTGATAAACACGCGCGGACCGGTCGAATGAGCCGTTCGGTACCAGCTGTGCGCTATTTTGCATTATTTACGATAGCGCTTAAAAAGTTAATTTACATACGAGTCCGACTCGAAACTGGCTATGGTAAAATTTCCGCTGCAAAGTACTCGCGTGTTTGTATAAAGCTAACGGTCGTTTTAAAGAATTACAGTAGACGACGTTAAAATGTAATTTAGAATGTTAATATCAAGCTCCTCAATAAATTCATATTACATACCTTTTTCTATTAAAATTAATTCGCGAACGTTAACGTAATGTTGGTTTATACTGAAGTGCCCGGATTCGTATTTCTGCAGTTGGTAAACAGATGGCGCTACCAGCGCTGTTTTCATACAAAAGTATACCAAGGACGACGTGATATTAAGAATTAATCGATACCCTATTTAAAACAACTGAGCTTGTTTATTTATACTAATTTAGTACTTATCGTCTTAACAAAAGTCCTCTGTATGTTATGTACCATTTAATTGACAAATCATCGTAATAATCGCTATGAGATGCCAGCCAGCAAATAAACAGTGTAGAATTTCTTTAATCTTAATTTTATTTAAAATTGTCAAGTAGTAATAATAACAAGCAAAGATTCCCAGTCTTTACCTTGAGATTTCCCTGCAGTGTGTATTTCATGGAAATAAGTACACAAACCCACAGTAAATAATAATTACTATGAAGCTACAGCGACATACTGTATTTTCAGGGAATTTGCGTTATTGTTTGCGAAATTGCATTTGAATCTTGAGAAAATTAATGTCCACGTTATATTTACGTTAACAGACATTCACGCCGCTGTCCGCTGACGTGACGCTGCAGGCGGACGCCCAGCCTGTGGAGTTCCTGCACGACAGACAGCTCCAGTTCTTGGACTATGCCAACCTTCAACCATATCAAGTAAGTTATTCCTTAAACGGTAACAAATTAAACAAAAACTACGACATGAGAAGCGATTGCTCAATTTACCTTTTTTTCACAATCATCCGATCATAAATTAATGAACACATACTTAAGTAACTTATATGTTAATCACTATTTAGATCAGGCTTAGATTAAATCTACACAAGCACTAAAAACAATCGAAACAAAACAAAACCTCGTTTTAATAAACATTTATTCCAATGCTTTTAATAGAATTGCAATCATGTGCACGTTGATTCTAAGGAACGCGAGGAAATGTATGAGGCAGCTTTGTTCCTGACAGTAAATTAACTACCGCTAGATAGAATCATTATAATACAGCGGAGAATTCCAAGAAACCGATACCTGTTATTATACTAATGTGGGTATTACAATTCATTTGATTATTACTTATGTATATTTATTTATGCTGCTTTATTTAAATACGAAGCACACGGCGATTTCGGAATGCGCCTTGAATGATTCACACAGAAATAGCATGATATTTTCTATTCAATCAACGGATGAGTCATCGCGAAGTGTTCTATTACATCGATACTGTGTCAGGAAACGTACGAAAATAAATTACGACAACGTATTGTTGTTAAAGCATTTTTCTTTTAAATCTTGCACATTTCTAGTTCGCGTGTAAACTTTGTGGAAGCTATGTTTATATGTTTATTTCATCGTGCATTTCACGAGCTAAATTGAAATAGCACGTATGTATGTAGTATGTATGTTGGATGCTACGTTAGGTGCCGACTTTGCGACGATGGTAGTTACGAGTTGAGAATTTAAATTTTCAATCTAGAATTTCCCAGTGTGCACTAACATACTGCAATGCAAGTGTTCGGTGATGACATAGATTTAAACTGCGTTTCAGAGACTCGGTTTGTATAAAGCAATTAAGATGTAAATGAACATTTTATAGAGTTTTTTGGAAACTATTCATTGCAAATGTTATAAGAAATGTAAACCAGTTGGATCGTTAAACCATCTTACTATGAGTTCATTTTCTTTTAGTTTTATGTCAAATTCTACGTTACTGTCCCCCTATGCAATATAATACAATTAAATTATATATAAAAGTTAAATAAATTCCATTGTGGGGTGTCCCTTTAATTTTGCAGCCTGTACACATTTATCAAGCTAATCTACAATCTGACCCTGTTAAGTATTGTAAATATCGCTACAGTAACCATTCAAATATTTATATTTATGTCTTTGTATTATTACATTAAGGTACTGTTTGAGTTCATTACAAGTTTATTACTGTAACTCATTAACGCTAAGTAGCAGTTTAATCGCACTCTTTCCTTCTGCAAAAGGTTTAGTTTAACGATATATATATATATATATATAAACCAAAATACGCTTATAACGTCTTAGTAAGAAAGTTGCTTTTACAGCGGTCTCCAGCAAGAGATAAGGGCGTCAATAAAATATCTGGCTAACACGTTATTTATAGCTCTTATAAAAAGTTTATAACGGAATGAGACAAAACTTCGGCAATAAAACACGTTTGAACAATAACAGAACAAAACATTGTACCCAATTTTGAACTTTTGTTGAATAAACTTATTACCTTACTATCGAAACAGTTAGGTTTGGTCAACAGTATATGAAACTTTAAGAGGTACTTGTGTAAGTTCATATTAACACGTCAATGTTGTCATGTCGATTCAAAAAGTTACTTTGTCGATGTTTGAATAATATTTGTGTTAATATATGCGTATATATGTACTGATTTCTTCTTCTGTTTCATCTTCAAGTGCCTCTTTAATTAATGAAGGTTGACAATCATGTGTTTACTAACAATTTTATTTTTTATATCAACTGTATAAGTATTATTATATACCGTCTTATTGTTTAACGGATATGATTTGACCGTTAATATCGTACAATATGTAAAATTGTTTATTAACATTAAATATATATAAACACGTACGAAACTCGACCGTTATTATATTCAAGCATGGATTAGTAATCTATAATCAGAGTACGGACAGATGTGGATCTGCTAGATAGTATTTAATATTTTATTAGGTCACTATTTGAAATACGTAATCACATCGGGAACAGAATGTACGTACAAGATACTCGGGAGATAAATCGTGGGGTGGACAGGGAACGCGAAACGCATAACCGACCCAATTTTCCAGTGAGACGATACGAGTGTTTATCCAAAGTTGCGCGCCCGGGCGAACTGGGGAGATCAAGGACGGCGTCTGCCAAACAAGGGAGGGTTTCCCCGGGAGACGGGCCCGAGGGGGGCGGACGGGGTGCTCGGTAGGGAGCGGTATGTTTTGATGCTCGGCGCCCGCTTTATTGATTTTCCGCGCCCGCTCCACCCGCCCCCCTTTATTATATACATATTCGGAGGCAGGTGGCCGCTATGGTACCGCCGCGTGTCGCGCTATTTTCGGTTAGTGTAACCTTCTCGATCCTGGCAACGCTGTGATTGATTGCTCCTCACCACCCTCTGAAAATACTTAGCTGGCTCTATGTACTCCCTTCGTACATCTATCTCCAATTACACTCAAATTAGCTGCTGAAGTGTGTATTAATTTATTACCTGCTCGACTTACTGTACCTACCTCGCCTCTTTTAAGTTATAAGATTTCATTTCATTGAATTTTTGTTAGGAGATTACATTTTTCGTACTTATTCCGACGTTATTTGGTAACGAAATTTGCTGTAATATAATTATCTCTTCGGTGTAATATTACTGCCGTTGAAGTACGAATAACCTACTTACCTTTTTAAGGGAAATTAAATATAACTTTATTTGGTATTTGATTGAAAGTGTGATAAGTCTGCGTATAAAGGTATTTAGGTAACGCAAAGTCAATAATTTCATAAATAATATTTATACTTGACACCGATAAGGTTATCAAGAATTATTTTTAACCTGGTCTTGGTATTAGCATATCACATTTTGATTACAAAAACGTTCCCGAACACGACTGTCGTCAAAAAAACTCAATTAGCCAGGCGGCAATGAAAGTTAAAGTGAGTTTCTCGAGTTGATCGTCAGCATGCACGCAAGCAGAGAAACTGTTTCCGCAAAATTTAAACGAGTAAAGTTTGCTACAGTCAGCATGCTCCACTGTCCGGCTCGCCCCACTCTCCTCGGGGCGGTTGGGGGTTGCGACATTGATATCTAAGGCGTGTTTGGCAAAAGACAATTTTCAATCGCGCTCTCATTTTATTATACGAGACGTTTATGTTTTTTTTATCTTTTTTTATACATAAACGTAAAGCAATATAATGATTTGAAAGTACTTCAGACGGCCAAAGGACCGGAAAGTAAATCAAAAGCGAGTTCTTTATTAAGTATAAGTATACTTATTTTTGTTTTGGCCCTCGCTATATCGTTCATTCGCGTTTCGAATTAATGAAGCGGTGAGCCGTCACTAATGGTCTTTTGGGATAACATTTGCGCACAACCGAATGTAATACCGTGTTGATTTCTTTACAAATACGACATAAAACTTTTCTGTTTACATCTCTGTGTATATTGTGTGTAACTCGTTAAATATACAACGTTGTTATGATTGTATCTAGAGCGTTCTAAAGTCAGTTTCTGATTGGCAGTGAAAGTAAACACAAACAAGTAACGTAGACGGGAGAGTTTAAGGCGTACTAGCGAAGATCCGTCTGGAGGCATCCAGGCGAGAGCTAGCTTAATAAACGTTAACTTTTGCTTTGTGATTTTAGACAGACGCCTCAAGGCGGGGAATATGTTTATGTAGGCTGCGTAGCTATTTGTTAATTCGAAGCCCTGTATACCTACGTTAGTAAAGTCGTCTTCAGAGAACTGCGCTCACTTGTTTTTTTAAACTTTCAAGATGCTTTTCAATCCGCTATGCCATTAAAGTGCGTTACTTTCATACCTTACACGCGTTAAGAAATACATTAAATAATAATAATTATTAATGTTCCTCTATAACGTCAGATGCCAAATGGCATAGACAAAGAACTGTTGTCTGTACATAAATGAAAAAACGAATAAAAATTAATTTAAAAGCTACTAATACCGTACTCGGTACTGATACCTATCTTCCGCACATAGCACTATAGTAGTATCGTGATGTAAGCTAGTGTTCTCCCTAAGTTACGAGAAGAGACCCTTTCCCACAGCAGGATTGAAGATGATGTAATGCACCCAATGTAATGTAACCACTGAATAGTCATGATCACGTCGTGATGTTATCGCCGCCCTAAGCCTTAATATGGCGGTTAGCATTCCATGTGGGCGTGTCATTATTTTATACCATAACGCGTGGTAACCGTTGTATAATATACTCGTAAAATTTGGAACGTTTATGAAATCAACCAATTCGGGGACTGAAGACCGTTATCATGATATTTACGAGGAATACGATTTTCTAGCTTGTGATACTCTTAAATTCGCCGAGCCTACGCATTAATTAATACGATATTAAACATTTATTGTATTTAAATTCTGAGCTTGATCCGTAATTCATGGTATTGATAACGTTGTGAGATTTTTTGTTGTGATATTTTACAATTCAAGTTGGCTTTTGTAAGAAACGCTTTGCAATGAATTCAGATTCCGAACCATTCAAAAGCACGTAATATTATGTTGAATGGTTAGTCTAAAATGTAATGTAATATTTATTACATTAGGAGCTGTAGCGTGGTTATTTTCTAACATAAACATCACGTGGAATGACTGAGCGGATGACTGGCGAGGTCAAATGTGAGAGACGTGAGCTTTAAGAAATTTACGTTCACACACCCCTCGGAAAATGTATAGCTCATTGCAGAATAGAATCATAAGTTTATATCAAATTAACTTTTGCTTGCAACTCTCTCTGTGGATATTCTATAAAAGCAAGTCGACGTCCTGAATGTGATGGTATCATTCGCTCGTGAAAGCATGTCTTTTGTACCTATTTCTAACGATAAATATCAGTTTCTGCACAGGTTTCTTCGAGTGTAATGAATGCAATAAACAGACAAATCGTCTTACATAGGATCTAGTAAACAATACAACAATAAATATAGGGTGACTAACTCTACAGTGACAATCATCAGACAGAATTTACGACGTTATTTATTTTAGATCCAGATGTATATAGGCTTCGGTGGCAGATAATAGCTTGATTGCACATTTGATTGCTTTTGTGGTAAACTGCGTACCTTACTAACGATATAAAGTTACGTTACGCTAAGATTTTTAATATATTCAAAGAGTTTATTTGCTACAGTTACTTTTAATGTGATTCACCGTCAAGCATCTTAGAGGTACATTTATTATTAAAGAGAATACCAACGGATGGCAGAAAGACATAAGCATAAAGATACATCGCTCCTCAAGGGAGAAATACGTCTATTGTGAAAACAATTTGATACGTCGCCCTACAGAAATACGATCCGTGTACACAAACTACACAAACGAAGCTTAGAGCCGTACACAAAAGTCCAATTTGGAGCGAGCTCGCCGTCCTTGCGTTCAGGTTAATTCACAATACGTCCATTCTCACAACCATTCCATCTACTCGCTGCTGTGACAAAATGGCCACCGGTGATCTACCTTGCCTGTAATATCGGCGTCTACAGAACTTTTAGCTCTTATTCTGGCGCTGACGTAAAAATCTATAACAAGAATCAACACTCGATGAAAAAGTTTTTGTTGGTAATAGTAATGGAAGTTGAAGACCTCTTATAACGTATACAACAACAGAATGCCTAAGGTGATTCAGTTCAGTAGTAAACACGAAAGCCCAATTTACGCGCTGTCTACTGGGCGTATATATCTCTCCGACGTTTCATCTTGCGTGATGGATGCGGTCCCCGAGTGCATTGTCTCGGGGAATAATATTGTTGTTTACGACCGTTTTTATAGTGTGTAAACATTTTATATACAAGTATTTGTGTCGTTGCTGTCACATGTCCAATTACGCTGTAATGCAGCAATAAAAGTGCTATTGAAGTTAATTTGTTACTGACGGATTACCTATCTAAGTACCTATTAGGTGTCCGGTCGTATTTGTGATTGCTTTAACTGTTATGCACGTCATAATAAGGTTCTTGTGACGTTTAGGTAAACAAGTACCTACACAAATCGATATACCTCCGAAATGTTTTCATGTAGCTAATTGATATTGACAAAGACCAAAAGCTCGTAGCCCAAGTAATTTCGTTCACATTGTGATAGACGGTCTGAAACACGGCGTCTACAAACTAACGATGTTTCGAGCACAAAGAGATTGTAGTATGCACGGGGATTCTCAAAGAGCACCTCTGCACACACGCCGGCTTGCAAACTGCACTGCAACTAACTAGATTGGCGCGCGCACTCTCTCTTAATGAGATACCTTTAAGGAATATTAGCATAAATGGAATATCTTCAGCCTCTTTTCAATCTCCGTGTCTAGATGCGAGTGTAGCGGAAACACTTTACTTTATATAAATGATTCATTCCGTTTCAGTTATTTAATCTACATCAAAAATTATTGCTAAATTATTTAAAAAGAAAACCTAGACTACACCTTTTTAATATGATAACTATTCCAGTATTAAATTCAACACCACGATAAATATATCTCTTCGGGTGGGATTTTGGAATAAAGTAAATGGACTATATTAAAATAGCTTAACCTCCTGTACTATGTCAATTGTCCATCAAAGCCAATGTAGAAGGCCATTATTGACAGTTTACAGTTTAAAGTAATGTAAATATGTATTTTCATATTATTCAACAATTTTTTTTACATTTAACCAAGGACCAACAATCGAACGGATCACTCACACTACCTACTTGATTAAACAGTGAACATATTGCATAAGTGTAGTATAATTATGCGGTAGTTTTGTATCAACGCCCCGTTTCCTGTCGAAGTGATATTTCTAGGAACAGACGCGAGGTCCCTGGAGCTGTCTGCTCCCGAAACGTGAGTTTGCCGCGGGCTACTTGTTTCGAGCGAAGCGACTACTGAAATTGTAGTTATACCGAAGAACGAGTGAAAATATAAATAGAATTGTACAACAAAGAAATTTTAAGTTGCTTCTGAATTAACTGATTTAATGTGGGTTAATTATAATTTGCAAACAAGAAATGGTTCTAAAATGTTGTGACATATATCACAAAGATAAATCTAATAAAACAATTCTACATCGTGTATTTATTATTATCAGTGTATGTGAATCACTAAGGATGTAGTAATTATTTCAATGTCGTTTCATATTTGCAGTTGTATTTTGCGATATTATAAAATTCGCAATGCCATCACTATGGCTAATAAACGGAACAAGTCCATTTACCGGACGAGAAAAATTCCAAAATACATAGGAAGGGAGAACCTAAGTACGTTATAAGCAGTCCCATCACGAGCTCGGAGCGAAGTCGGGAACGCCGCAGGAAATTGAATGAGAGTCGCGGGCGAGATGCGAATGTATGTCGGCGTAATAGCTTCCTCGTTGCATTGACTCCGGCTCGCCCTCTGGCGCTACCTAGTGTGGATTGACTGTTTTACATTCAACATTGAATACACATAGTTCAACACAAACGTATTATTACAACTGTGACAGTTCAAACGTAATGTGTCCCCTAAATGTGAGGGTAGTTTGTGAAAGCCAATATTCCCTATAAACTAAGATCGGTGGGGTTCCAGAAGAATTGTTTTGGCAATAAATTGATTAAGGGAAAAGATAAAATTTATGAGCAAAACAACCTTTAACGATTCCTTAAATTCATTGTTGTCATTAAGAAGTAAGTTTCACGGACGAATTCTAGTAGAAAGTAAAAAGAATTACAATAAAACCTAACTTATTCATTAACATTCTGTATATGAAGTTAAACAAAGACTTGTTAATTGGTTTGACCATGAATTTTAGAAGTAAATATTGCATTAGTATAATTTGCTTATCTAAATTGAATGTGAATAATTTTAATGTTTCAAATATTTAACCGTCTCTTTTAAGCCTGCGCCGATTGGAGCTCTCTCGACGTGGCATTAGGTTACGAAAGTTGCCTAGTTTATATAGTTGGCTGTAGTTTGAAAACTGTGTATAACGTTTTGTGAACTGTTAATATCCTTTCGTGTTGAGTCACAATTATGTTGCCATGAGTTACTTAGTTTTGACTTAGCCGATTTTAAGAAATATTTTGGAAATTTCACATTACTTACGTTGGTGATTTCGTAGACTCCTCCAATGGTAGTGAAAGTCTATATCTATTCCTCACTATCTATATAGATATAGCACAGAGTAGATATAGGAACATATAATCATAGGAACCAATAATTATTTCAGGAACATATTGTCTATATAGATTAGTTATGAGAGCATCGAAGAAGTCCACGATTACTTCGCGACCTCGGTCACGATAAGTCAATCAGGTAACATAAAATAAAGTCTTCTTTCCTCGACAAACAGCGTGTACGTTCACAGACGGAATCCGTGCTCCCCACGACCTCGTATTAATCACGACTCGTAATCTCACCAAATAGAGTAACCAGCAAAATAAACAGTAAAAGCCTCGAGGCAGCATTGCGTAACGGCTGAGTCACTGCGGCTGAGACTCGGCTCATCAGAGCGTGACTGTTACACAAATACAAGCGGAGCGATTACGATGTCGTAACCGTCGGATTACCCGGCGAAAATGGCTTGGCCGTGAAAAATTGTCTTTAAGGGCACGGCTACAATACCGTTTTTATTTATGACTCCCACTAGCCGTTATTAATGCGAGCCGCTCTGCAAGCTGAGCTTGATGAATAGACTACCCGGTGGATGTTTAATTGAATGTTCCTTCTGTGATCCGGTAATTTTACCGATGTTATATTGCTAATCGACTAAACAAAAAAACAAGGCGAACCGAATTGGAAAGTGAAAGGACGGCCGTAATGATTTGACAATTAACTGGTTCTGTGAAACAAAACACTGCGGCAAAGCTGTAAAAGTCCGAAGAAAGTTACCATAAAACACTATGTCTCTATGTAGTGCCTATTTATTATGTTTTACAAACCTGGATTCAAGTTCAAGAAATGTTGAAAAGCTACGTAATATGTGGGACTTACAGCTGAACAAGCATATTTCAGAATGGACCGGTAGTGTCAGTATTACGCATCTATTAATATTTTGCTTCACGTAATTGCTCACGCGTGAAAATCTCTCTCTCCATGGAATCTTTCATGCAAAACTCAGTGAATACGGTCCAATGGATACGGCGCGCGAACGGTCGTATACAGAAATTTCATGTGCAAATATAAAGGACGGTACATACTGTAACTCGTTATATGACATCTATATAAAGTATAAGCGATTCCATCCTACAATTTATATTATATACACGTCGTACATAAATAAAATGCGATTTGATTAGGTTGTGTACATCGGGCGTTACAAGTATGTTTGATATGCTTCCGCCTTAATAGTGATGAGTGGGGAGCTAGGGGGGAGCAGGGGGCGAGTTCAACGCACCGGATACGTCTGTCGCCGGGCAAGGCTCGCGGTACACACACGCACAGGTGCGCCCATCGCGTGTATGTGTGCGTGCACTTAGGATTGGCAATCGTAGTATCACAATAGCTAGATTGTAATGCGACGTAATAGTCGTGAACTAAGAATAAACTTTATTTGTCGAGCGATATTATCTTTTAATTGTATTTATTTACATAATTAATTGCATATTGTACTCAGTGGTGATATTTTGGTTTGAAATTTTAACCAGTTCTGTAAATGTCCGAGTTATTATTCCCATATAATTATGTTTATATGAAAAACATAATAGATTTAAAATGTCTAAATATATTATTTGCAAACGTGAACAATCGTTATTTATGTGTAGTACACAAAAGTACGTGTCAATTTGTGCAAAGGGTCATTAATAATTAGATTAGTTTCGAAAAGTTGACAGCCCTAGTTGTACTGCCTGTAACATTGACATAAATACTACGCGCTGCATTCTGTGCGCAACTCGAGTGCAAACGTGCCGTGTAACCATAAAAGTACTGTACGATTATGTTTACCGTCTCTATACGGCGAATAGTTACTACGCGTACACATTAAATACTAACCATTATTATAATATGAGCTAATGTGGCACTCTAGCTCAGTTCTACACATGTCGTGTGGCTGTGTGATAATGTGGGTCATAATGTTTACATGTCGCACGAGGTCGCAACCAACTGTCTATCTACATTTTAATTGCGCTATTTACGGGCAACGCATTCCTGTTGATTATTATTACATTGTAGTTGTTATGTCGTTGCCAACACGCGTGGATAACGGCAACGATAAATCTCCGCCCGTATTAATGCAGCTATTACACCCAATAAACGTTGCGTTCAACTTATTTTTCCTCTTAATCGTGTTATAAATTAATCCCAATAGGATAAAGATGAAGTAAAGTTTATTCTGCAAATCAATGCACACGTGTTCGCGTGAATTTCACTTATCGTACAACGTCAACGCTAGTTCTCTCACAGACGCAGTGTTTTACAGCACTTTAGGACCTTATGTCTAATAAATATTAAATCTGTACTTTGTGAGAACTCGGTGCCTGAAGTAGATTTGCAAAAATCTGCATTACAAGTCTCCAGGGCCCTTGCGCGCAATTGTTATTGTAAGCAATTGATTGTTCGCAGGAATGGGTCGCGAGGCTCGCTGGAGCGGAGGTCGGGATCGACGTTGCGACCTTGTCGGCGTTGTCGGCGGAGGCGGCCGACTGGCGCACCACGCAGGATGGACAGCGGATATTGACGACCACGCCCTCGGTGCTGGGCGGCTGCCGGGCTCAAGTGTACAGAGCGGCCGGCGCTACCCAGTGGTACACGGCGGTCATCGTAGGCGTCAATGAGCATACTGGGGTACGTTTCAATCTATATGAGACTATATATGTGTATACATATATATTGATATAGGTATATAAACGGTTTTCTATGCATATACTGACTCATCACGATATATCTGGCACTATAAGGCGTATAGGCTTAAAATTTGGCAGGAATATTTCATTCGCTAAGTTGAGATCAGCTAAGAACGGGTTTTATGAAATTCCACCCCCAAAGGGGACTGCGGAGGCGGGTTCGAGATGAAGTCGCGGACAAAAGCTACTTTCTTATATTGTTTTCCGGTAATATCTATACTGTATATAAAATATGGTACCATACTATAACTTTTTGTTATTTAACTGCAAACAATTCGTTTTGCACCTAATTGTTCCGACGGTAACGTTTACGTGTATTATTCTGGCATACTGTCTGTCCAAACAACTGAACGCAGTTGTACAAATGGACTATTATATTTTTAAGCGCAATGAATGTCATCGAAACCTTAAGAAATAAAATGAAGTGAACCAGAACATCGACCACAATTGTTACGGAAGATGAAATAATATCTGAACATTTAACCACTTCCTCTAAACGCGGATAAAATTCAATTATCGCGGGCATTCGACCGTAATTTCTTTATAAATTTTTTTTTTTTTTTTCTTATCAGATTATACTACTTGACGATTTTTATGGCGTTTGCGAGACGTCTCGTAGACTTGAGTACTTGTAATCTATACATCTATACAAACAAATAAAATTTGAGTGTCTGTTAGTAATATTAAAATAACTGCTTTTTACTAAATGCATATGTAT
>DWDX01003460.1:0-13087 GCA_018245675.1 Agara michaeli | reverse complement strand
TTTTTGAGCCTATTCGTTACATACACACACACACACACACACACACAAATCTTTCCTCTTTATAATATTAGTATAGATAAACATTCATGACGATCGTAAAGCACACATTTAGTTATATAAGATTAGTCATTCGAGTGAATCATTCGATACTGGCGAAGGTTTCAACTATTTAGTCACAGATGTAAAAACCACAGCATCGACAGCGCTAGTAATTTTTTTCAATGTTACGCAACAGATTAGAGAAAGCTACACGAGGAATGCTAAATGACCGGAAAACTATCTATAAACACAAAACTGTCTCTGCATCCGTCCGTCCATCGTATCCACGTCCCTATAAACACGGTAATGAGTTCGTCAATCATTACGTTTAGTTCCACAGCGGAAACGTGCTAATGACCATACTATTTTCAAACTCCTCCGAGAATTCCTAATGCACTAATGCCTGGGCAAGCCGCTGATGTACCTAATGCCATCTATTTTCATTATAACTATATCGAATAATTCCGTCGCGCTGTACTTGCTGGCCACAACAGTGTTTATTGACTTTAAAGTATTAAATACTCTATAAAAAAATTCGTAAAAAGCATACTGATATCCTAAATGATCTTTATTTATTGTCCACTTATATTTATAAACCCAAATTCAATAGGTAACCTATCAGTACAAGTTAACTCACAAAAAACACTTGTTGCTTCGTCATCGTTTTAAAACCAACAGTCATTTTTTACTTAAGGATTTATAAATATTAGTCATGTTAAACAGGTAGGAACTGCATTCTTGTGAATATTTGAAAGGCACGTAAATTATAAATAAACAACAGATGCGCTGACCAAAATCCAAGACGATCAAAACAAAACGCTTCGTGGATTAGCGAATCTCGCCTTTCACGCTCATATAAATTAATAGGCAAAAATAACTATATATGGGTTCTTCAAAGTTTAATGGAAACTCCAGACGTAATAACTACTATCGCGGTGTTTAGTCTGGGTAGTTAAAAATATAATGCGTTAATACATTACAGAGCACTTGGACGTAGAGGTGGCGATCTATTTGGCGCGTGGCCAGATCCAAGCGCGCATATAGACCACAAGACGTCCCAATGTCAATCTTACAGTGGATTGACCCACATTAAACCCTAATGAGTTCTAGGCGGTGCGGCGCTGGTAACCGTAATGCGGCTTGCCCTCGTTGACAATACTATACATTGGGATTCTGTTATTTAGACAGAAATTGCAAACCTGCGGTTTCAGACACATAGTGCTTTAAAGTAGGTGCCTCTCCCGGCAATTTATGTTCCAGAATTTGTGATTGTTTTAATAGTTTCCTAATTACTAATATTATTTATGTTTCTTAAAATTAGCTAAAAAGAATCAGTAGAGTTCTTGTTAAAAATATTAATGTATGTTATTTGTTATTAAATGGAATGAGTTACCAATAACACAACAGTTGACCACAGAAAGTTGCCGTGCATTTATTTTTTATATCTGATACCAGCGAACACCTTGAATCGTCGTGATTCACGCTAATATCGCATATTATTAGGGACCTATATTAAATGTGAAAACTGTGTAGTTAATTTATGCTTTAAAGTACTAAACTTACATGTGAATGTGTTTTCATTTATAAAATCATGAAAAAAACGCGACAAAATACCCATAAAATGCTGCACCGGCGTAATCTAAAGAAGGGAAACTAATTAAGGTCGGTTTACAAAACAAATATTTACTTTAACCGCTCGAGCGCATCGCTGCATCAAAGCAATTAAACGCTTCAATGTGAAAAGGTACACGTTCACATATATTATGGGAGTTACTCATTTATCCATGTCACATCACTGACGAAAGTTGAGCTTACAATTAGATACGACTACAAAGTGCGACAAAATAGTAGACCGAATCAAAGCACTTTTGCCATGCGATGAAATCTTATTTACGGATAGACAGACCTTTAACGGCTTAGTCAAGTTCCATTTATGAGAAGTTTTAACGGTATATTTTTTAAAGATTTAATGCGGTGTAATGAGAGTATTCCCTTAAACATGTGAATGTATATTGCGCTGAATAAAAAGGCACAACCGTTGATATGAATCTTGCGTGCGTACCTGTTGCATTTGGTAAATGTATACGAACTGTAAATAAAATGTAAAATTATATGAAATGAAATAAGAGCGATGTCTTTGTGAATCGTGTTTGCAATGAAATGCATGTTACACCGGTTTTACGGCTAGTTACGACCACGGCTGTTGTAATTGCTTTGTAAATAAAAACTTTTCTTTGTCACCTTGGAGGGCGAGCAGACCTATAGTAAGTGGTAAACGGCTATCTATACACACGTTTACAAAGTTAACACATTTCCAACTACATATTAACAAACGTTTAGTTTGCAAGTTTGTAACCGCACTAAAAGCTAAGTTAAGAGTTCTGATTTCAATTATACAGATTTACATTATAATTATTTTACATATTCTGCTCGAAATAGGAGACTGTAAATAGCCTATCTAATGCACGTTAACTTTATATTCATATAATCAGTATTTATATATTTTATCAGCCGATATCAGTACAAAGAAATCGCGATTATAATCTGTTTGTCAATCAACACAATGCCAGTATTACATTTCATAATTCATTAGGGTCTTAAATATCGATTACACATGCACCGTATTTCAACAAAGCTGTATGTAGACATAGATCTTGCTCATAGTACCGGTAATATTTGTAATCGGAGGTCGAAATGTAACATTAAATTATGCTCAAGTCATAACAAATTATTTTTTGCACAGAATTAATCGTTATAACAATATTCCAACTAAGAGACGGTCTTTGATATTTCGAAGTTAGGTTGTATGTACCGGAAGCATCGTAACGCTTTATAGCGTACATCAGCTGTTACTCGCGTACAAATGCTTTACGTTAACGTTTACGTTAGCACACGTTAACAAGCGTCGGTTATTCAAAACACAAAAAATCCACTAGCGTCTGGCCGAACACGTTTATATTCACACATGGAACTGGTTATGTGAACTCATGGCACAACGCGATCTTGTATTCTTTATGGTGTATTCTAATAGATGGTATTTCATGCGATTCACCACAGCGCTCGGATGTCGGCCTGACACCGGTCCTGCGACCGCAAGCTCCTCGTGTTCCCGCGCATTCTTGAGCGCGAGGTGAACAACCGGCGTGCACGCTGTCGTCCTTGGAACCGCGTGCTCCTTTCTACAGGCTCCATCTCTGTATGGACCCACTGTGTGCATAGATATTCACACGTCCGGCGACACCGTAACTACAGACGCTTACTACACATCACCGCACACACTCATACTCAAGTAAAATTGTTACTTTTCAACAGTAAGATTAAGGTTTTTTTTTTTAATCTACAAAAACAATGTATTACAACTAGTTATAGCAAAAGCAGTATTAAAAAATTTAAAGCGAGAACAGTACATCTTAAGTACACAGTAAATAATAAAAAATTGCTTGTGTTGAGCTAATTTAATACTGACTCTTCGATAACATACATAATCGTACATAGCTAGTTGACTAACGTGACCTTAATTACATTCATTAACGACTAATATCCCTGTATACAGTAGAATCAAGGTATTTTATGTTTTGATTAAGATTAAATAGAAATCGTGCGCTGCAGTGTTCTAGGTATTGATATTGCACCTATTAGTAAGAATGATATCACTGCAGGCACGATTACTATCAGGAAAGTAATAGGTAAACGCAATCAAGGCTGGTACAGGTTGTGCGGGTTTTGTACCCACTGTCGTCTATGTGTCACTTCATTTTCCTATAAGGTTTTTTTACTCGATCGATCATGTTGACTTCGCTATAAAGATATAATCGTTCAACCAACACACATTTTTTGTTCACAATCTAGATATGACAGAATGGTACGAATGGTTATTAATGTTTCGTACTTTCGTATTCTACATATAAGGTTATAGACCATGTTTTTCTATGCCAGTTGTAATTGTAGAAGCAATTTTACAATCTTAAGATATTTCTAAACACACGACAAATATGTGAATAACTCACAACTTTGCCCTCAATTATGATGTATAATCTGCAAGTCCGTCAATGTGAATTGGGGAAGCTTGATACAATATGCTCCAGGCGCACCAGTTCCTAGCAGACGGATGAAATAAGAGTTTCAGCCAATGCTCTATAATTGTTCCCTACAAATCTTACATGCTATATATGAGTGCATATTGAAATTTAACATCATGTAAACTTTAGAACTTTGTTGTTCCAAAATTGTTTTTGTAATTAATCATTACGTTAACTGCTCATTAACGTAATAAATTGTAAAATAGTTATGTTGTGTGCAACGAGCGATTGTTGCGTAGATGTATTTAAGATTATGTTACTGTAATGTTGTAAATATAGAGCATAGTAACAAAGGCATATCGTTTAGTTTGAAATCGAGTTAGAGTTACAACGTTATTAATAAGTCCCGTAGAAGTTTTTCATTCATTGCAAGGCAATTCCCGCAACAGGTTGGGTTACGTGCTGCTATGCGTTCGAAGGTTGAACTGACGATGAACGTCGAGTATCGTGAAGGAACGTTACTGGTATTTTACCGAGAAAATTGCAAACAACGGTACAAATAAAGCAGCGCCACCCTGTTAGTTTATAAAAAAAATGATGTATTAGTGGGAACTCAAATGAAAAATTTACTTTATTTGTGAATCAAAAACATATTCACGTTTTTCTTTCTTCACATGTATTTTACGTTTTTCTTAGTTTTTTACGGTAGTTCACATTTTCTTTATTAGATCTTCTTTACTTTACAAACACATATATATTGTGTTAATTTATTTAATAATTAAAAAGAAACAACTACTTGAAACAGTTATATTTTTATAAGCAATTAGACAGTTGAATTATGTTGACAATTGCCGCAGTCGACAGAGCATGAAGGAGTTCACAGAGTACGTACATAGTAACTGATGTTTTTGTGGTCAAGACCTGCACTCGACCGGTATAGAGTTACTACCTACGTTACGGATCGGAACTTCAGAAAAAAATATTTAACCGAGTTCACTAAACGTAAGACAAAAGAGCGAACTGGTCAAACAACGGTAATTTATGTTTTGTGAAAAAAAAAAATTACGACACCACAGAATATAATTGTACTTCACGGATTTATAGAGCGGAATGTCTCTGCCGGAAATTTGGCGATGATTCTAAGAATAGCAATCTATGACGATGATGATGATTTCTATTTTTACATTGTCTCTGTAACCCTTTTACCTGTACTTCTGTTCAGTGGCGAAGTGGGGGATTAGACTATTGTTTTAGGAAATTTAATATATTTCTATCTTATTGCATTGTACTTAACCTCGTATATTTTTAGACAAAATATGTTAAAACATTCTTCGACATATTATAATAAACATTTCAGTCACGTAGAAATATCTAATTATAAATCCTAACACATATCAGGACTCATATTTTGAATATAAATATTTTGTAAAGCGCAAAATACAAAATCCGATCATACATAATATTTAAAATGCAAAATATGGAAACCACTTGAATACTAAGGACTTATCTTAAACAGAACAGCTTTGTAATTTAACTAACCGTAACGCATTATGAGTTTATGGTAATTTAATTCCTGGAATTTTGATAACAAGTATGTTTTAAGCTGAACTCATTATATTAGCGAATGCCGTAAAAATGCAATATGAAGGCTTGTGGAAGCCAGATGGACACTGCATCAGTATCTCCAATATTGATATACCATTAGATACGTGAAAAGGCTCTTAACAAGAATTAATACATAAAAAGACCCGTTGCAACAAAAGACTGTTAAAACATTACGCAAACTATTTGCGAAAAATTATCATTTTAAACAATATTGAATTAACATATTTTCACTATAATATATTATGCAAAACGTACACTAGGTACAGTTATACGTAAAGCAATGTTTATGTGTCCAAAACATTTTCAATTTTTTTTAATGATCTGATGTTTGACGTTGGCTTCGGACGCGAGTTCTCCTAACTGTCACGGTTGCGTTACCACCCCACTGCACCCTACCTGTCGCACCCTCGTTCCGAAACAGTCTTGCATGCAGAAAGCGAAGAAATAAACCATGAAGAATAATACTTGTATTCTTAATAATAAATAAACAAACAAATGTGTTTTACCTTCTCGAGCTACGGGTCGAGTTGAAACACGACGTAAAGTTCAAACAGCGTTATTTGTCGTCATCCTCCTTTGAAGGGCATTGAGGACGCTCGAAGAATATTTTAAAATGAGTAGCTAGCTTCAACGAAACGTTTTTTTATTACATTCAACGGCTATGTGTATAGTTAAAATGTAATAAAAACTATACTTAAGCTTTGGTACTTCATTAATTATTCACGGTGGTGTTTAAATGATGAAGCGACAATAAATATACCAGCATAGGAGGATGATAGATGATAAATGATGAAAAAACAGATGCAAAAATTTAGCATAGCTTTAGATTAACAGAAAATATATTGCGTGTACTATGTTAAACTTCGTTAAGAATAGGTATATGGTGGCAACGCATACGGGTGTTTGAAATTTGAATTTCGAACATTATCAAGGTCGGTCAGCGTACGAACAATATCGATATGATTATTCCTTTGAAATTGCGCGAATGACGAATTACTTAGATTGAAATCATTATTCTTTCAATCCGTAACTTGTTTAATAAATATGATATTTGTCACACACCAGATGCTCACTGTACGAACTTGTTTCGGAGAACCGTGTGCTAATATGTACCTAATTAAATAGATAAGTACATATGAAATTTATTATAACCAAATTACTTTTTATAATAGCTTAACTCAAGTATTACACTTACCGATAAAAGTATTGAAGTTTACGAAATGTAAAAGTCTAAAGATTAAGAGTGTACCAACTACTTCTATGTATAATTGGGAGATTTTTATCTAGCAGTCTAGCACCCTTACACATTACAACAACAAAACTCAAGTTTAATTTTGTTTCCCGCCACAACACCATGCCGCCATTTTATGGCGTTGCAAAACAGATAATAATATACGGCAACGATTCATGGGGCATTTAAAATTCGAATAATAGCTGCGTGGGATTCAACCGTCAATGCATTCCATTCCCGCCTGCCTGACGTCACGTACCAAAATGTCAATAGATCTCATAAAGCGATCAGATTGCATTATTTAATATTCAACGCCACTTTACAAAAAGATCGTGCACTGTGTAGATCTGCTAAAGACTGTACAACTAACACAAGAATATTCCTAAGTGAATTTTTGAACAATTAAATTGGTAAAATGGTAGCGATTTCATCGTTCTATTCTTGCTAATTTCTACAGGATCGATAGAAGTGTTGATACTATCCGTCGTGCCTCTAGACATCGACATAATAAACATAGTGCGCCAGCTAATACTATCATGTCACACACATGATCGGCTGTTTATAAAATATTGAAGTTTTCAATCAATATGCTGAATGTGCCATAGCTACTCTGTGTTGGCTTATTGTAGAATCGATTTGTGTCTATGGGCCTAACAAAAAAAAATACAGACGAACTGAGAACCTCCTCCTTTTTTTGAAGTCGGTTAAAAATATTACCTAGCTCTCTTACTCGAGCTAAAATTTTGAATATCGAAACAGAATGTTAATCGTTAACAATTTTGCATTGTTAAGTATCTATATTGAATCGACTTATGATTATAAATGAAAGTTTTAACTAATACGTTTATATAATGATATAAAAAATATATAATACTTAATAATAACAGTTTTTATTAACCGTTTACGTGACTTATGAACAAAGACAACAATAAATGACCCTCATAGAGTTACTTCATTATTTGAGTCTGTAATTATATGAAATCCTTTGTTATTTGGTTCGTTTTTTTCTTATTATACATAGTTTTACTAACATACCAGCACGTCCCGTAACGTAATATTTTTTTCTATTACTACGCAATATTACTAGTATTTTTAACTGTTTGTTACAGTTCTCTGTAATGATTAGACACGTACACCTTTCGTTTGTATCGCTTTATGTAATGTAACGGAGTTGTTTTGAACAAGCCATATCGTAAAGCGTGCTCATAATGTTCTAATCAATATATAGGTGCATAAATAAAATATTAAAAGTATATTTTAGTTTCCTAATATTACTTATCTACCGAACTGCTTGTTAATTTATAAAATATAATTCCTCACCATCTGCCATACACGGAATGGAAACCTGAATTTCAAACGACTACGCTACGGCTACATAAAAAAAAATATGTTATCACCAGGAAATCGATTAATTTAACTATAATTAGAAAGGTACATAGATTTTTTTGCATTAAAGAGTTTTATATACAGAGCACAGTTTGATAATAGGTAAGATGTAAATAAAACTACGGTTACGATTGCGATAGATAATATACGTACACAATAAGAAATTTATTCAGTACCGTTACGCTAGTAGATAAGCACATAAATTGCTATCAATATTATCGTTACTCGAACAGTTACAGAAAACAGAATACAAATCATTTTTCCACAGTCACACCACGTTTGTCGTGGTTTCATTATTTAGGTTACTACGCCATTATTATACCTAAGTATTCCTACTTGAACAAAATTGGCTTTAATACTGATAAAGTAGATATAACATTTTGTCGTAACTATGAATATAAAGTTATTATTATTAACACTCAATTATTATCAACATGACTTTAAAATCTATAGAAAAATAAACATTGCGCAGCCTCCGTAATCATTTTGCCATTACCTTTTTGTGACACTCGTCATATTAACGTGTGCTTGTGTATGTACAATTATTGAACACACAAACGTTGTTCGTACCTGTTTAAACTCACAATGTTAGAGCGCACAAAGAAGGCGAACCGAAAAAATTCCGAACATTTTTTGTCCAAAATGTGTTATATGTATGAGTCACATACATTTATTGCACGGCCCTTCAAAAACAGGTATATTTTGCAATGAGCCTCTACTTTTAAAATAAAACTTGCCGCCTTATATTAAGTGAAAATTCATTAGTTAACATAAGAAATATTCGTTGGCTCATTTCAATGCTCATTTCACTCAGAGACTTATTTATAACAGATAAAAACTTATTTATAAAACATATAAAAGTAATTTCATATTATGTAACTGAAATATATCAACTTCTAAAATTGGTCATGTCACCATTGTACAAAAAAATTTAGGCATGAATAAAATAATTCACTACCTGGCCGCAAGAAAAGTTCTTTTAAAATTCGGCAAACTAATCTACTGTTTTATGCATGTAGCCATGACCCCGAAAATTTCCATACCACATATTTCTTTGATTCAAGGAGTTGGTCTAATCGTTTCCTTGACCTAAATAGGCCAGGAGCGAAGCTTCTTGGCACGCAAGTGCAACTACAAAAATAGACTAACTGCAAACTGCAGTGAATATACACCGGAAAATCGATAAACAGTATGAGGATGAAATAAACGGATCTGAAAAATGACCCTCAATCGCTGCCAAATAACCAAATTTTTCTACAAAATTCAATACATTCACATGTGTCGTTACACGACAATATATAACTGGAGAAAAATCTACTGTATTCATATAAAGTCCCTGCATGATAATATAAATACAAATTTCCCGCACAAATACTGTCATTATTGACCTACATATATAACCGCCTATTTGAATACTCCCATGCCTATAAAAATATTTGTGAAAATTAATGCCCCACCACCACGAATTTTGTCGCAGCCATAAACAATAGAACGAGGTTATTAAACCAGAACTTGCTTCTCGTCTGTAACACACTCGTAATTATGATATATCTTTATTTTACATCTATTTTTATTATCTCGTCCAGAGGCCAGCAATGAAAGTGACTGTTTTGTTACGCGTTTGCGCGAGAATATTTCTAGGTAAGTAGAAAATTAATTTAAAATTCAAACTTATGCGACGGACTGTCAACATGAGACGCGCCTGTAAACATTATTTAACTTCATTTTACCCACTAAATACTGACTGTACCTTAGATCTCGTGCAGTTTTGTAATCAACCCCAAAACGACATTAAGAATATTTGTTTTTTTTTTGGATTTCATTCGGTCCGTTACAAACGGAATCACTTCGAAAGCAGTGCAACGATCTAGAAACGGCAATTGCTTGAGATGATTAAAGGACTTTATTACTATTATTGTGTTCTATTTCAGATATTAATAACTGGTTAGAACGACGTTAACACGGCTAAGGCTATTAAGCGTGAAGCAAATGTCCGCAACGTGTCGTCTTAGTTCCACGCGGGGAGTTTATCTTGGTTTTCGGATCGCGATTTCACGACGCGGAACAATCTTCTACTGTCAGTCCTCTAAGTAAGTAAAACTGGAAGACTCGTATATACACAAGTATGATGTTAGGGCTTAATGTTATTAGTAACGTGAAAAATAAGTTATACATATATCTTATTTTACTTTTTACGGCCGCGAATTATTTCAATAAGTGAACATAATATACATAACAATGAATCGCAGATCACATTAAATGGTAGGTATGTCTTGGTTTTTGTTTTTCATGTTCGACACCTTTAGGGTGGTTCCGATTCTTTGCACAGACACGGTGATCTTCCCTATCCGTGTTATGACCATTAAATGTCTCAATGCAAACATCGTTGCCTAATTTTGAAATGAAAACTAAATCTGTCCGTTACCTTACTTTGCATTAAATTCGACTTTTTATTCGGTAAAGTTCTAAAAAAAACAGTCATAATGAAGAGAAAAGTTCTCTTAGTCTTGCATATACTTTTTAATTGGCTAATTAGTCCTTCTATCTGCTTTTCCATGATGCTTTTTTTTTAAATACTGTTTCTTACAAGACTCTTCTCTGCAATTAAATCTAAGCAATGTCTGACAATACTCCGAGCTGGTTGTAATACTTATGATGTGACAAAGACTTTCTTTTCCCACGGAGTCTCACGCGCTTCTATACATATTTGGCTTAACGCTGATTAAGACATTATCGTATTACAATCTCATCTCAAGCATGATCAAATGAAAGTGTTCACACTTACCGTCAGTAGGAATAAAAATACACGGTCTTGATATTAGTAACAAATTGATTTCGAACAATCATTCACTCTAATATTGCTGCTCTGTCGAAGTTCTATTCTTCACCGTTACAAAAAACAATCCGGCAGTGACAAAATTGAGACCACGTCATATCTCTGCCCTGTCCCCAATTGATTTGATATCGCCGTAATGTTTTCGTCTTCCAATAGGGAGGCTGCTAGTCTATGTCATCTTATTGGTATCATATTTTTTGCAATTACCTGTTTGAGTGAAGATTTTTTTTATGTCTTGTCACTTAACATAACTTTTATGTTATGTAAATGTGTAAATTGTAAGTCATTGCGTAATTACTTCATGCATACTTCTAAATATTCAACGTGAATATTTTATTGCATTCTTAAGAGACTGAAATCTTCGAAATGCTAAAGGAAAACAAAAATAGATGTTTGGCACTGTCATTTTATAAAATCTAGGTCGCTCGTCTACAGTTGTAATATAATAATAATCTTAAGTACATAGCCCCCGACCCAATTTCGTTATTGTACTGATTTTATATCAAATGTATTGGACTATCGCAAGATAAATCGACTAGCTGCGACATAATTTTAGTAATCGCTATTTATTAATTAGTCGATTACGCGCTGATTGGAAATTCGACCGACATTCTATATTTTACAATTGAATAATTTATAAAAAAGAAGTTCTGCCAGTACTTTAATAAAATGGTCCGAAAATCCGCAATAAGAAATATATTGATGTAAACAGTTTAATAGCATTTTTCTATTAAAAACGGTATCGTGTAAATTAATAAAACAATATAACGACAAGAAATTATACATTAAAAATTCACCTAAAACGAAATTTACTGACATAGTCTGTACTTTTTCATAGCACTAGTTATACGCTAATCTTGCAGTAAGAAAAGGCCGGAATGATGTACTATCATTTGCGCATTTCAGTTTTGTTGCGCGTGAAAATTAAACGCACTGTTGAACCAAAATATTAAAATGATACAGTAGCTTAAATGTATACCCTACTTTTGTACACACAACGTTAAGCACTTATATTCGTGTCTGTGAAAATCAAATAAAAAATCGACAGCACATCCACACAACGAACGCAAAACGTGAAATCATAAAAAATATAATTCGTAATTGTAAACTTTACAGTATACAACGAACTCGACTTAAAAAATTAACACCTGTTATCGTGATTTGAATAACATCAGACAACATAATTACAAGTTACGGGGAAATGAGGAGCGTTTAACGTTTATATCTGAATGTAAATTAAGTTCGGTGTCCCGTTAGTAACCCGTTGCTGGTCTTTACATTCGATAACATCATCTACTATGATCTATGGAGCATGTATTGCATGAATTTGGATATTCATTACGTATAAACATTGTAATTTTATGTAAAATAAATAAAATATTCGAAATAATCTAATATTGCTAATAATCTATATTGAAATTTTGAATTAACCGAGAACGACAGAAATCGATTTGTACGTATTTAATCGCAAGAATTCTGATACTTTATCCTTACAGAAGTAGTTTACTATGAAAGTAATTCTCGGATTTTAGGATCAACTAACCGCCGTTAGTAATTGAAGCCGAATAATTAAGTATTAACCATCTCTAAAGCGTAAGGTAACCGAGCTTTAAAGTAACACGACCGATTGTTCACAAAGTTGTACTCGTGAATGTTAAGTAGTTTTGCCACATTTTTACATGTAATCTAGCTTAGTAAATTGCGGACGCTGGAGTAGTCAACTTATAGTTTAGTGGACAGTGTTTGTATAAATAAGTACAAATGAAGATTTTAAAATTGTCTAGTAATTAAAAATCCTTCGAATTTAAAAAAAGTGGTTAAATATTCGACTGCCAATAGCTATGTCAGGACATATGAAAATTTCGGACGTCCCTCGAAAATCGATACGTTTGGCAACATTAACGTTAAGTAGCTTTGCCTAACTCACCGAGACAGTAACGAGGATTTTGACTGGTGACTTTTGATATGTTT
>DWDX01003459.1:0-13088 GCA_018245675.1 Agara michaeli | reverse complement strand
AAAAATGGCTAAATACTTTATACTAGCAACAACTAAAAATGGCTAAATACTTTATACTCAAAGACAATTTGATACTTCGACTCTGAAATTTTCATGCTCCTCACATACCTGTCGTCGGGAATTTGAACCGACAATATAGACATCATTCAGCTTGACTATCTACTGAGCCCACGGATCTATTAATTGAAATGTATGATACAGTCCAACAATAATTATGCTGGTGTTTTATTCGTTATCAATTGCGTATAAAAAACATTAAGGCGCTAAATGTTTAACATATTCTTGATCGTTCAATTGAAATTCATTGAATAAATTTTTATTCAAATACATACTTTTAAACAAACGAAGAATATATAAAAGAGATTTACATATCGTTTTGATAACATGTAGCTATAACAGCCTTTGGTCTAGGCCCTGCTTTATCATACCTTGGGACATGATATGGTTAAGCATGTAAATCCAAAATAAAACACAAATTAATCAGTCCAAAGTTTTTTAATAATACGTTACCAAATCTCCATTTGGTTTTCGCAATACAAATTTTCACGTACACATTTTGGATTACAGTAGATGAAATAAATATTACGTAATATCATTATAACTACAGCGCTATATATTTTCTAATAACTGTAATGTTGTATAGTATACGTGTGAAATTTTAGCTACATTTAAATGACTTGCAAAATTAAAAACAATTGGGAATGTATACAAAATAAATAGTAAATATTACAAAATGGACAACTACATATATATAACCACACTGTCATTGATTAAAAAATGTTTTAATTTCTTAATTATATGTACCATTGGCTTTTGTCCGCGACTTCGTCCGCGCAGAATACTGACTTTGGGCGCCATTTTATTCCCCTAGGATATATTATCGCGAAAGACAGTATTCCACGCGGACAAAGTCGTGGGCAACAGCTAGTATAGCCTATATTGACCAGTGATGATGTAGCATTCAAATGGTGAAAGAATTTTTGAAATCGGTCCAGTAGTTTTCGAGCCTATTCGTTACATACACACACACACACACACAAATCTTTCCTCTTTATAATATTAGTATAGAAGTACAGATAAGCTTATAAATGTTCGAACGCATCCTCCTTTATAATATCAATTTAACTAAGCGAATATATAAAAAATCTAATACTGTTAACCGTAGTCTTTATTACCTTTGAATATAGTTCAAATAACAGCTACAACTAAAACGAATAAATACCTACAGACTTCAAAATCTATTGATAGTTTTAAAACAAAATTTATCTATTCTCTATAAACCGATCACATACATTCTAATTAATTTTATGTCATATGTAAAAAATATTGTGATGTTTTGAATTTTTGGATTAAAAGAATCCTGCAAGCAGGTAAATCTATGGATCACACCACAGTTCATTTTGAGAGAGTTTCGATGTCTAGACTTGTCTTAGTCCACCTACAACGGATCACAATTTTGCAAGTGCTATGGCCGGAGAGATGTTTGGGACTCGGTGCTTTCTGCCTACCCCGTTAGGGAGCTGGCGTGACGGTATGTACATGTTATTGCCGGATAATACAAATGGCTGCAGGGACGATGCTCCTTTACAACTATCAAATTAATCTATCAATTAATTATCTTTGCATAGAGCGAACAACTTCACAAAATTCCATGAAAATGTTAGATGAAACAAATTTCTAATTATTCTATCATAAGAATCTACATGATTAAGTATAATATAAGATATGTACAGTGATACTAGATAAACGTGTTTGTAATGTGTATTAATGAATTAAAAAAATAGACAAATGCATGTTGTTCTGATGCATTTACGAAGGTTCGTGTGTGAACAATGCCTTGGCCACTTGTGATCTCCCTGTTACCACGTATTGGTGTATAAAGAGTTTGAGTTATTCATACACAATTCTATAATCTCTTCAATGCATATCACATACAAATTTAGAAACATTATGGAATGATATCAATCTGAACGTAGGAGCAACATATTTTTGTGACGTCATCCAAATCTCCCTATAGTAGCCCGATTTGGAAACTTCTTTCTATGAATGGCTTAAATGACAAATGTCTATCTAATACGACCCGGAGGTCGCAAACGTTTATGTATAAAACGACCTATTTGTAGGTCCGACTTCGTTTCGGTTTACGGTCAAACTAAGAGTAGGAAGGTCAATTATCTTGACCTGTCCTCGTACTAAAAGAGCATGGTTTGCGAAAAAATTCTGCTTATACAACATTTATTTTTTCTAACGTTATTTAGATACATTTTTGTATACGTAGAAAATCCTTTTTATATTGATCGTTAGCAAAAAGCACGGCATTTTGTCAGCCTGCAATGTCGTACGACTCTGAGCATGTGCTTGGAGAATGCTGTCTTTTGTTGTTTGACTTGTTTGGTTCTTCGGTTTAGTATATACTCTGGGATTGATGAAATTGAAGAGCTTGGTTCTGTTTAAAACTTTTTTACTCTATAATTCTTAAAACAAATATTTTATTAATAAGTTTTGTTTATACAACCTAACCAATCTATAACGATGCTGAAGATGTTACAATATGGCGACTTGTCATTCCTATTCTTGGTTAAAACGCACAGCAGTGATAGTTTAACAGATAATTCATATGTAATTTGCATCTAGCCATATCAACACAATCCCATAACTATCTGTAGCAAGTTTACGAGCACCATCAAACAAACATTTCTTCTTGTAAACAGTCAAACTCACACACAGATAAGTTCGTATGATTACAATTACCATGTCATAAAAATACTCGAATAACAATTATTTTCAATTACAGGGAAAAGCCCAAATAAACCCGAATGGTGACACTTAGAGAATCACATCACTTTTTCTTTAAACTCCAGAGCGGGTCGAGGAAGTTGAGTGGATCCTTCATGTCCCCGCTCTTTAGACCCGGGGACTGCTTCATTTCTTCGAAGGACTCGCGGGAGAATTTGTTCTTCTGGCCGGCTGCGGGGGGAGTGGCCGAGGGCGCGGGCGGCACGGGCGGCAGCACGGCGGCGCCGCTCGGCACGCACACCGCCTCGCCGTTGAACATAGTCGTACCTGCAAATGTCAAATTATTGTAATTAAGTACAACAACAATACACATTTAGCTTTCACTGACGCCATTATTCCTTCAAATACTTGACATAGTTGTGTAAAATATCAACTTTGATGTAATATCAACGAATGCTTACCAGAACAGAGCACGCCTTGTACGTAAAAGAGCACAGTCTTGTACGCGTCTACCAAGAACTTCGTATCTTCTAGAACGTTCGTTCGGTGTTTATACAGGTTGATGCAGGCCGTATCCAGCATATCTAAAAAAACAAATTCATATTCACACCATACTTTGAACTCTAGCTTTTCGACGTTGTGTTATGGTGTTTGGTACAATTTCACTGCCAACGTAACAAATGAAAATCTTAGTAAATATCTTAGTATAATGTAGTAAAAACAATCATCGAATTGAAACCAATTAAAATTATTAAATGCCTGTGTTAGCCGAGTGTACTTACCGCAGAGGTCGAGATATCCCGCCCGCACCTGGCACATGGCTACGAGCAGCAGGGCCAGCACGGCGCTGCGGCCGGCGCCGCTCGCGCACTGCACGCACGCGCCGCACAGCTGGTTGCTGAGCCGCCCGCTGTACGTCGCGCCCAGCACCTTGTCCGCCAGCAGCACGAGTGGCGAGCAGACGATCCTGTCATAAAGTAGGTTTATTTATTTATCCGCTACAAGTTACGACAGACTAATATGTCATTAAATTGCACAATTCTATCGCGTAATGAAATCGAATGCATTCTGTCAATGCATCGGATAAAGTCTATTCGATGGTACGATTTGTAATAATGTAACAATCTTTCTAAACAACTAATTGAAAAGTAAATAATGAACATCGTTTGAAACACCATTGAAGTTCTAACTTACTTAGCGGGGAACACGTTGATCTGATAGTGCGTCACATTGAGAACAGTCTTGCCGCTGGTGATCGCGAGTTTCCTTTCGGTCCAGTGCACGGTGCACGTCACCTCCTCCAGGCTCACCCGTAGGCCGGGGAACTCCAACGACTGCCCCTTCGCGGTCGGCCAATAGGACTTGCCTTGCATCTGGCAACGATACAATAATTTTCTTCATACCGTATAAAACTAGTGTTCGAGATCAGGTACAGCATTTCATGGAGGTGAGCACGAAACTAAGGCGGTATTATAGTTTAGTGATGACAATTCTTCAGATTATTTTTACAAAATAATAATTGTTCATTGCATTTAATTTCCTTCAATTTAACGATTGACTAGAAGTTGATTACATTGATCTAGTATAAAATTTCTGTTATTAAGTGTAATTAGTTCATATGTACACATACCTCAATTTCGCTCAACAAACAGACAACACAACTAATTTTGTTCTCCAAGATCGCTTTCCAGAAGAGGCTCGTCTCATCGTCTTCGGGTGTCTTCGTTATCACAAGCGGTATGCACCATGACGCCAGTTGCTGTAATTATTATACACTGTTCTTAGAATGGACTTAGAGACTAGACCAGTGTTTTTCAAAGTGTGAATTGGCACTCTGTGGGAGGTCGCAAAGGCTCGACGATAAGGGGGTCGCAGAGGGCCGCGAAGCGTCAGTAAAAAAAGTAATTCAAATATTATTTTTATTACGAAAATGTAAATTAAGGAACAGTTAGTTTTTGTTGGCGATGTTAAATTAGCAAATTAACGTCAGGGGCAGCTATCAATAGGCCAATTTGACGGAACACTCTTTTCGCGATATTCTAGAAGAGCCCCTAACGTTATCTATTCCATATCTATACTATTTATACTAATATTATAAAGAGGAAAAATTTGTGTGTGTGTGTGTGTGTGTGTGTGTGTGTGTGTGTATGTAACGAATAGGCTCAAAAACTACGGAACCGATTTAAAAATTCATTTACCATTTGAATGCTACATCATCACTGATCAATATAGGCTATACTAGCTTTTGCCCGTGACTACGTCCGCGTGAAATACTGTCTTTCGCAATAAAAGTATCCTAGGTAATTAAAATGCTGCCCGAAGTCAGTATTAGGCGCGGACGAACTCGCGGACAAAAGCTAGTATCTTATAAATAATGCAAGCGGAACACACCTGGTAATAAGAAGCGTTAATGTAAGCGTCGGGGTCCGATTTAAGGGTGAGCCTGGAGTCGTCATAGGGCACCACCTCGGTCACTATGTTGCCAAACGTGTGCTCCATAGCAATGTTTTTAGTCCTATTCATGTTCTCCTTTATCTAAAAAATGGAGGGTATATAAAAATTACATGGACCTTTTATCGAACAAAAATCTGCATTATTACTGAAGCAAATGCATGTGTCAAAAGGTTCCTATTAGATCCTCGGAGTTAACAACGGATCTCCGATCATCAGTATTGTTTGATATCGATATATACTTTCATATCCCACTGCATGCCAGTTTGCTACTTCTAAGATATAAAACGTGAAATGTTATTATTGACTTTGCCCTCCCCCCTCCCCACTCCTTAACTTTTACTTTTCCTCCTTCTCTTTATATTATTTTCCTCATACATCGACGAAAAATTGTCGCCGTCCGCTCGTTCTAGATAGTCGTGATATTGTGTATGTTTGAGAATATCCTATCAGCGCATTATAAGGATTATGTCAATTGAACTCGTAATGGACTTTGATATGTCATAAAATCAGTTGACGCCATACTTACCTGCACGTCTTGGAATGATTTCCATTTGGCATCCAAAAGCGTTATCCCGCTGGACGTTTTGTTCATGAGGGAATCGGTCAACTTCTGCAGGTTTTTCACTTCTTGCGTGAACTTGTTCAACAATGTGGGATCTGTGAAGATGTCTCTTTTCGCGGGTCTCTCTATTATCTCCTCTCTTTGCACCGGCTTGAACGTTTCCACTCTGGGTGTTATGGGAGCTTTTACAATAGTTTTCTCCGAAACTTGAGGCACTTTGATGTCCGGTTTCAAAGGCGTATGTTCGACTGTAAAATCTATGTCCGATAACAGATCCAATGTAGAAAGCATGGACTTCTCTTCATGTTTTACTGGTTTTTCTACTGCCTGCTTACTCTGAGTGTTTGTCGGTACCTCATTAACAGGCTTTGGGGTAAAATTATCTACGTCCGGTCGTTTTGCGCTATTGCTAATAGCGGTTTCTTTTGGTGTTGTCACTGGAAAGGACTCGACTGGAAAGAAATAAAAATCATTGTAACTCTGTATATATTTATTCGCAAGTAATTTACAAAATGTGAAAATTATAGTACATTTTAATATTGATATCCTTATAAAATCTTACCTTGATTACCGGTGAACGTAACGGCCATGTCCTTGCCTTGGCCCGATTGCATGTAGGTCGACTGGTTCATATTGGCGCCGTAGTTGGTCGAAACGGGGGTCGACGGTGGCAGGACCTCGTTGGCCTGGTTGATTCCAGTTTGATATCCATATGGCAGGTTGTAATAAATCTGATCGTTGCTTGGTTGTTCAGTTCCCTGTTGCATTACTGGGGTCTCGGAAGGAGACTGCACGGTTTCACAGGTTCCCGCACTAGTGTAAACTCCGGTTGCTGCCCAATTGGAGTCCTTAGTTGCCGATGGCGGTTGCACACTCCCTTGGGATACATTTTCGTAATTCACGTAAGAGTTTTGGGATCCATAATTATACTCGTAGTTGCCAGTCATATTGTTGTACGTATAACCCGGATGATTTTGATAGGTCGGAGCATAATTAACATTTGATTGATTCTGGTACTGTGCGGTGTTTGGCTGTTGAGCATTTTGCACAACCGATAAGTCCGAAAACTGTGCATTAGGCTGCTGTATGTTTTGAAGGCTCGATTGGTCCGGGTACTGTGCACTATTTGGAGGTAGATTATGCATATTCGGTTGCGCCGGGTACTGGGAACCGGGCTGGGTGTTTTGTTCAGACATGTAGCTCATGGAGAGGTTGTAGCTTTGGTAGTTCGACTGCATACCCGAAGACAACGCTTGTCCGGTCACGTGAGATTTTATAGGATTATCGAGAGCATCCATTTGAGACAGAGCGGTGTTCATGTAATTAGTCTCCGTATCGCTTGAAACGCTGTACGTTTGACCGGCGTTCATCGCGGGAACGGCGACGTTTGTGGTCGAAGTCACCGCATTCTCGGCGTGCGTGTACGCGTAGCCTTGCGACGTACCGTCGAACGTGTTCGTGTACGAGTACTGCTGTTCGGGCGCACTGTACGCAGTCGACACGTTCGGCTGCATACCGTACTGAGCGACGCCGTCGTTCGCGTACGAATAGTGGCTGTAGTCGGAAGGCAGCTGCGACGGTATCAGGGTGGTGTTAGAACCGTGCCCCGCGCTGCTGTACGCCATGTTCGCTTGAGATACGTTCGGATATTGCTGCTGCGGTACGCTGTAGTACGTCTGTGAATATTCGCCTCCGTAGTTGACGGGCGGCTCGGATTTAGTCACCGACACCTGCATTTGGGCGAAACTGGTATTCAAATCGGGTTGACTGGTCGCGCCGTGAGCCGGCTGAGGCACCTGCGCCACGTGGCCGGCCACTCGGTGCTGCACGTACGGGTCGCTGTACAGGTACTGGTGGGCGGGCGGCTCGGCGCTCGCTCGGCTGACGCTGGCGTAGCCGGGCACGTTTTGCGTGTCCGTTACGATCGTGGCGTTGTTCCGCGTGGCCGTGTAGTAGGGGCCGGTGTTCGCTTGCGGGTCGGCCGCGTGCGCCGCGAACTGCGCCGGCGTGTAGGGCGTGTGGCCGTAGCCGCGCGCGTCGTCCGCCGCGGGCTTGTCGAAGCTCCTTGCGCCGGTCGGATACGCGTAGTTGGGCGGCATGCTTTCGGTCGGTGCGTAGTTGGACGCGTATCTAGCGTACGGATTGCTCGTCACTTGCGCCGCCGGCATTGCGACGCCGTCGGGTATGTTCAATGGATTCGAATCGGTCGCTGGAAAAGTTACATCCATTGATAAATTCATTCATTTCGTAAGACAAGTTCCTTATTGACAAAATATTGTTTTACGTAAATTTGAGACATTACCTTCGGATCCGACCGGTGTAGGTCTTACGGACGTTGGATAAATTGTTTCGGGGTAGTATGCATCCGACACTACATCTATTTGCGCTGTAATATACATATAATAAATAATGTAATATACATATTTTATAGTTCTTCGTCATAATTATTGTAAATTAAAAAACTTTATTTTTTCGAATCTCAACTACAAAAGTTGTGGTGGTAATGTTGCGGCCTAGGCCTACCTATTAGGACGGTGAGTTTCTATGTACAGTCGCGTACTTAATTGTTACTTTTGCACAAATTTAACTGTTTTTATTATTAGATTCTTCTTGTTCGTGACGATTGCTACTTCTAGGAGAACTTCGAAATAAATATAAATCGGAAAAGAAATCCATACCTTGCGGAGTAACATTACGGACCAAATTCCTATTCTTCATGTACGGGAGGTAATCCTTCAGCTTCAGTGTTGGTGTACCACTGGTGGGCGTGGGCGGAGAATCGACCGCTTTGATTGATTCGTTTGATGATAATCCGGCGGCAGCAGTAGGTGAAGCCGACGATCCTAAAAGTAGACAATAAAGTAATGATAGGGATAAGGATTATAGATTGATTACTATTTTGGATTTAATAATAAATATATATGGATATAAATAGGCAAAGACAAAACAGTTCGGTACCTTTTTATCCACTTTTTGTCAACCGACTTTAATTTATTATTTGTTTGGTATCTTATTTTTGATAGTTATCAACAAAACAAATAAAAGTTACATTACATAAGTATACAAGTGGTCCATTATTATTGATATTGGTAATAATAAGAGCGTGGAGCGTACCTGCGCGGCCGGAGTGGGCGGGGCGAGCGGAGTGGGAGGTGTTGGCGGTGAGTGCGGGGCGGGCGGCGCGCAGCGTGGCGCGCTCCTCGCGCTGCACCTGGCACGTGCTGCGCAGGCGCGCCAGCAGCTGCGACACGTTGTGCGCCAGCTTGCGGTAGAACTCCAGCCCCTTCTGCGATTTGCCCAGCAGCTCCGTGTGCGTGTCGTACGACGTCAGCAGCGCTGCATCGACAACGCAACCGCCTTAACGTCACGAAACATCTAGCGAAGGTACGGCGCCCAGCACGCTCGCAATGTTTAGTAAGCAACCACCAATGACACACCCACCGAAATTTATACATCCGATCTCCTCCATCATCCTTCCCACAGGCCAAAACGTCGCGCGGCGGGGTACAGTCAACAAAAACAATCAGTTCCACGTTTCCTATTCTAATGACAAAAGAATTAAACGTCCTGATGACCTCTATGTTCTGCTATAATAAATAAGCTGAGACTGTCCAACGCACAGTTAAAGAGCCTTAATCTGGTCACGCGTAGTTAACACTCGTCTCAGCTTCTCTTTAGACGAGATCGCGGACAAATGCTTACCCGTTACATGTATAACAAAAAGAAACCGCTACAGTGACGGGAGGGACGAAATTTCTTTTTGCACTTTAAATTTAAATGTACTTGATAAGACAGTACTATTCTTACGTGTAAAAGATAAAATCATTTTCTCACCATTGATGAGGCCGTCTCGTTTCCTGATGACGTCGGCGAGCATCCTCCTGGACTCGCCGTACGCGGCGTACAGGGTCGTCAACCTGTTTATGATATTCTCCTGAGCCGCCAAGTTTTGCTCTATTATTTTCACCTAAAACAATTATTGCTTATTGTTTATATAATTAAGATGCAATGCACTCGTTCTATCGAATAGAAAAAAAACGTTCATACTTTATTAATTAGTAAAAACCGAATTCTAGTGCATTTGTTAATCACGTATACGGTTCATACGTTTACGATTACACAACCACTTTACGGACTGTCCATCGATCACAATTCACCTGCCTTCCAACCCGGTATACAACGCGATAAGATAAATGCCGTCTCACTCGGACATACCGTTCGGTCATTAATGCTTTCTCTGTCGCACTCGGTAATTGACACCGTCTTACTTTCGGCGTATGCTTCTCGATCTCCTGCTTGAAGATCTCGTCGGCGGGCTCCGAGCTGCGCGCGAGCAGCTGCGCCGTGATGTCGTCGCCGTTGATGGCCTCGCGCAGCTGCTGCACGAGCGAGTCGCGCTGCACTTGCATCTCGCGCGCCTTGCCCACCACGCGGCGCATCTCCTTCATGGTCTCGCGGTCGAGGCCTTCTGTTGGACGTCGTGACGAACGATATGTGTCATTGTCTATACATTCATACAAATAAATAAAATTGACGTGTCTTTTTGTAATATTAAAATAACAGCTTTTTACTAAATGTACAAGGTACATATACCAAAATAACATTTTTTATAATTTTCGTCTGTCCGTTTGTTCCGGCTAATCTCTGGAACGGCTGGACCGATTTTGACGGGACCTGGCACTGGTAGATACCTGATGTAATAGGGAGTAACTTAGGCTACTTTTATTTTAGAATCATATAAAATGACGCGGACGAAGTCGCGGACACAGCTAGTATTATTATATAGTGTCGAGTTGATTTCATACTTATATGATATTTTTATAACGATCAGGCACAGAACAAACAAATGCACTCGTCACACAAGTATTTGTTCTTTGTGGGAATCGAACCCACGGCCTCCGGTCTTGCAGTCGAGGTCTCAAACCGCTCGACCACGCGGCCACTGAGATAGACAGAATCCCAAATGTTTCCTTACCTATATTGTTGATAGTGGGTATTTTATTCTGTAGAACGTCAAGCGGCTGCGCCAACAGCCGCAGGTTGGCGATGTGCAGCGTCATGGCCTTGTGCAGCACCTGGTTGCTCTCGTTGGTCCGCGCGTGCGCCTCCCGGTACTTGTGGTACTCGCGCGATATCTCGGTCTGCACTATCGACGGCGGACGGGGGCCCATGATCTTCTGGTATTCTTTTTCCTTAAGAGTCTCCTCCTGGAGGATGTATACAATATGTGTACAAAACTTACTACTTAAAGTGTTAAGTATTATATAAAAACAGACTTGCAGAATATCTCATTCATTACTAACTATTACAGTAAAATATTTGTTTAAAAATTCTCTTTAATATGTTTCTTATTTTCTCGTTCCTCCCCTTCCATATTAAAACCTGGCTGCGTCGATACAATGATCGACTCACCTGTATCATTGTCTTGATTTCGTTCAATGAATGCTCGACGTCGGAGATGATCTCCGCCAAGCTGTTCATGGAGTCCACCAGCGTCTGTATGATCTCTGTCTTTGCGTTCATCGCGGCGCATCTGTCCACTATTTCTTGAGGTATGCTTTGCAAAATAAAAAGTTTCATATAACATTTTACTCTATATATTTTTAAATTAAAGTTTTCTTTACTATTACTCACTATCAATTATTTTCAACTTATCAAAAGTTACTTACAAGCTATGGAGTGGATTACAATCAATCCTTACGGTATCAACTCTTGCTAACAACTTGATTCCGAAAACGCTAATAAAGACCTACCTGGAAAATTTGATGTCGAGCACACTATGCTTTTTACATTCTTATTATTTTCTACTTTTTAGTTTGAATTGGAACAATAGCGTGTTTAAGTTTTTTAAACTAAATTTGTTTTTTGTAAATTATGCTCCCGACATCACTTTAGTAAACTTACGTTTGATCACTATCCAGCAAGTCCAACTGGTCGAGCTGCAGCGAAGACATGAACTCCATCAGCTCAGTATTCTTGGCCTCGGCCTGACTGACTATGTGACGGAGCAACTTCGCCTTCTCTTCGGAGTACATGGAGGACGCTTCATGAGCACCGATTGGGACTAGCCTCGAAAATATGTCTGGGCCTGATATCTACAAAATGACCCACTGGTTTAAAAAAAAATGATGATACTGATTAATGATGACCACTTGATAATACCATTACACCATGTCCATAACAGAGTAGACAGACAAGTTTACAGACCTGATGTGTTTCTTCTGTGTTCATCAAACAAATAACAATCGGACATTTATTAATATAGTAAACAGAAATGTTACCTCTGGATCATTGAAGTTAATAGGCAGCGGTTTCACAAGACAGACCGGCTTCAGATCTGACAGCATATCCTTTTCTGGAACTTCCTCGTGGTAGATGAACTCGTTCTCATTCTTGGCTGCTTTCCTCTTCCCTTCCACCACATCGTTGGTGAAGGTCAAGGCCTCATTGGTCACCTGCACTGGTTCTATGTATTTTGCAAGTTTTCTGGCTTCCGTCAATTTATCCACCGCCTGCTGATAATAGGCCACCCGTTCGCCCATCTTTTGCTGTTCTTCAGCATGTATGCCTATACAGAGAGAAATAATTTTGCCACTTAAAATAACACACTAATTAAAAATTTGTAACAACATGTTTAAAGAGTCCACTTCAAGACAATTATATAGCCCGTACAATTAGCAACAATATTGTAAACCAATGTATTTACTCTTAGGCAACATTAATAACAGTTGTAAAATAGCAATCGCCAAACTTTTTTCTCGGCTCCATAGACGTGAAACATTAAGGATGGCATAATCTGCAGACTAGCAATATGTTGGATTATGCACCGGGCCTTGCATTGGTGGAGACATATGCCCAACAGTGGGATGTGAAAAAAGTTTCATTGATGGAACTAAAACTTGATTTGTCATATTTGAAAATAATAAAGGCGCTCACCTTGATACAAACAAACAACGCACCCTATGTAGGCCACTTTGAAGGAAAGGTAACGGTGCCAGTAGTTGTACAGCTTTGTGCCAATGATCTCATGAATGTTGTCCGTGCCAGTTGATGGCCCCAAGTATGCAAGGGAGTTCTTGTAGAAATACAACACCTGCGTCGCTACGGCACCTGTGATAACAATTGAGAAAAAACTAAGGTCATACGGAATTGAAATCCATTCAATATTCTGACAATAAGGTAAGAGTTAAGTATAAGATAGTGGATTTTAATTGTTCTTTATTATAGACCGAGCAAAACAAAAGGATGATTATTAAATTGTATTCTATGTCTTAGACGTAACTGGTGAAATGTGGGGGTGTACTACACTCCTCTGCCTAACCCTTAGGGGATTACA
>DWDX01003458.1:0-13092 GCA_018245675.1 Agara michaeli | reverse complement strand
CCACCTATTCCATTGTGGGACTTAAACGTAACTGGTGAAATGTGGGAGTGTACTACACTCCTCTGCCTACCCCTTAGCGGATTTCTTTTTATTTTTCTTTAACAATGCCATTTTCTACAATGACGAAGATTTGCAAAGAAATTTACAGCTAAAATGAAACGCTCGGTAACATTTTGAAATATTTTTTTTATTACATTAATGACTCTTACACTTTCACCAAACACGCTGAATAGGGAACAAGATGACCGATACAATGAATTGAGTTGATCAATGAGTAGTTTTACTTTTAATTTACAGTACAATAATCGATACACATATCTAAGGATCCACGTATAGACGTACATTTAACATCATTATTTAAATTATTAAACGTTAAACTTGAAGTTTTTGTTGTTGTTGTTGGAACAAGATATATTCAATATGTATCTAATGAGGAAATGTATCCATTTTAGACATTGTGTAGTAGTGTTGGGAAAATGCAATTCGTATACACAATTTGAATGAAAAAATTTCGACAGTATTTTGGGATGTCTTGTTGGATGTAAACATATATATTTATCTTTTTCTATTAATCGTCATCAGTACATCAATCAGTCTTCTTTCCATCGAGCGTGTTGATCTGCCTCTGGTAAACTATTTAGAACAATGTTCTGACAATTTACAGGAGGAACAACGCATAACACTAAACGCCTAGCACATCAGCTGTTAGCACCACGAAAGCTTACGTTAAACTTATTAAGGTCTTCTACATACCATCGTACTGAGATACACATTATTTTAAAAATTATCAAGAAAAAAAATACCAATGAAACAATTTCATACTATAAACATTCACATTGGAAATTCGTTGAGAAATTTTAAATCATCAATCCAGAATTACTTATAGGAGCTTTACAGATGTAACAAAAAATAGGTGACTATTTTCAAATAATCCGTTTTAGTACCATTTTATTAGTCTATGTAATATTATTTTAGACCGTTGTTCTATCTTGAACGATCAATGCTGCACGTAATGTCAATCGGACATTCGACAAGTGATCACATTAAGAAGAATACAACATTTAATAATTTTAATAATGATTTATTTCTCAGAGCTATTGATGTTCACTAAGCTGATACAATTCTTAATTTAATAACATTTTAATATTCCTAATAATATGCATTAATTAGAATTCTAGCTATAAAATACAATAGTAAACTTTAGGGTCAGGCTTTAGAGCCAGCTAAGAAGTGTACGCTGGCTAGAAAAAAAAATACAAAGCCTACGAAACTCGAACACTCCGAAGCGTCGCCGCTACCGGCGCGCCTCCGACCGTCCACAAGGAAGAGTCAATAGCAAAATGGTATCTCAACTTAAGATCCACGACACAAAAGGTCGCATTCGATTGGGGGATCTTAAATTCAGTAACATTGAGAGTGAACGCAAAATTATTACAATCGTATCTAATGCACCAGTATGGCAGTCGGTCAGAACAGCGCCGCGTCATGCTTTAAACAGTGGGCGAGGCGAGCTCTAGCCGCTATCATCGTAGCTGATGTTAAGCGTGTTATATAAAAAGTGTTCAGGTCGGATGTCGCACCGGACGCTAACGACTCCCACATCAAAAGACTCATCCCTGTTTAGTCCTAACCACAACATTTCGAAGCGTAAAATCGAAAATAACAGAAACATAATCACTGATTGTGCTCACACCGATCGACACACAGAAAACACATACTATAATATCAATAATAATCGACGTAACTACGAAACAACCACTCGCTCGTACACTCACAAAGTTATACATAGAAATAAATACATATATAGCAATTACACATTCAATAATACCATAGTACGATAATAATGTATCCTTTAACATTTTAATTTACTCGTTATTACATTGTGCTGGTGCTTCAATTATACAGAATCGTTTTACTATTTTAACTATAGTTAGGTCTTTTGGCAAAGTAAGCGATGACAGACGTGTGGCTTAAGTCGGCTTAACTCTATTGGATGACTTAAAATTAATTGACTTAAAAACCTTCTTTTAAACTGGTAAATAACAATGGAGGTCGCTCGTAAGTAGGTTCATTGTAGGAAGCCTCGATCGATACAGCTCGCTTACTAGACTAGATCGTAGAGTCGCATGATCTTTATAATTATCACATTCTCTCACGCCATTCGAACGTAATGATTAGAATTTAAAAGGAAACATCTAATGGATTTCTATAATTACATGAGGCTTTAGATACTTTTAATAGAAAACGAAAAACAACATTCATTAGAAACGCTAAATCAATCGACATATAGGAACGAATATTACTACTACAGCTTTATAAGTATTTGGGTTGACTCGACTAGTTCAAAACATACCTCACAGACATCGTAAGTGGAACGGAACAATAAATGCCAAGCGATGTTTAATAAACCAGAGATTCTGACGCCGTCTCGAGAGTCACCATTTGAAATGAGTTAAATTTAAACAACACGCATTAAAACTATCTCATACAGTCACCGACGCAACAAGCGATTTAACTTAAAACAAGGGTAAATAGATTAGATTGTTCAATATGTTATAATAGTTCTAATAAAACATTTATTTATATGGATTAAGCTCTCTATAGTTTTAGGCTCATTATTCATCGGAAGGGCAAAGATAACTTCACGCGTGCTAACGTTAGACCATTGGTAAATTACTTTACGTCTCGCGTACCGACTCTCAACGGTTTAGTCGGCTGCACACACGAAAGAAATTAAAGTTCAGGCTTAGTTTAATAACTTTCCTGTATGCTTCCGACACGTTCGTCATAGAAACCAACTCTTATTTTGTGCATCCCGAAACGGCGGTCCATCGGCTTAAATCTATAAATGGCAGGGAAGCTCAGACTGTATAATACTGAGGAAATTAGCTGTTTTTTTTTTTAAATTTCTATCAGTTTTATTACCTAGGAATATAAATTACCGTAGGTCGAAGTCATCTTTGCCACCTCGGGTTGATCTAACAGTATTATGTCAATTCTATTAAACAATAATAGTGCAATCGGCACTAGTCATCGAACGACATCGTACATTTATGAGTGTCTTTATAAGACATTTAGTTATATATATCTCAATTTGATCATAAAAAAGTATGCGATCCGAGTGTATTTAAACTCATGCCACTGATTTTAATGAGCATCGTCTACAGTCGCACATAGTCGTTTATTAAATCTATCACGTCCCGAATAAAGCGTACGCTAAACAAAATGGCGGCCGTGCTCGCTAGAGATAACGTTTATACAATATTATACTATTTAGAATTTATAATGCGATAGCAAAATAACTTTTTTAAAATTTAGACATTCGCGAAAGCGGTGTTCCGGCTAAACAAAATGGACTGGTCACGCTAAATATCGTATATAAAAGCACTACTGATTGTATAAGACCGAATTCAAAAATATCCTCAGAAATATATTTTTAAATGGCGTGTACTATTTTTCAATGACGCTACTAGAAAACAGTTTTAGAAAAAAATGGACGTTTCTGTTCTTAGGTCGAGAATTTGGTTATTGACAATAAATTGGATGCGGTGAGGACACTGTCTGTTCGAGGTCGCGCTGCCGCTGTCCGCGGGGCCGCGGCGGTCCAGTCCGTGACGTCTCCACTTTCATGTTGAGTCTTGATAAGGATTAAATGCTTACGATTTTATCGAACTTGAAAACAGTCTGTCGATTGCATTCATATATCACAAAAGTCTTTAATTGTATCTATTTGCAAACTATCTCATGCGAGGTAGCGACCTCAAGGACGCTTTCGAATGTTCCTTTCTCTATCACAGCCTTACTATTCCTACACGAATTAGTCATTCTTTGGTTCCCTCATTCGAAAGCGCCTTCGGCAATCTGAGGTTCACTTCTTCGATGAGAAGGCTACAAATAGACCCGACACCTAGAACTCGAGTCTGTACGCCGCGCAGGAGGTCTCGTGGTCCTGCAGATTGATGGTACAGCGCGACGCTGATGGTGATAGGTCGATTTTGTATTTCTCCAATGCTTCCTCGTTTTCGGCTACCCAGTAGCCGAGGACATCAGTATCGTATGTTGGGATGATTGTCACTTCTGAAAAATAGAAAAGTAATTGTCTTAAATATGAATACCTCTCAGTTTATGGTTTGGATTTCGTTGTTCTGTGCCACGTATCAGTGTATTATGAGTTTAGTTGAGCTGTTTTACATTTAAAATAGTATAATTTTACCTAAGTCTTTGTCCTCCCATGTTTTCTTGGCATCCAGAAGAGCATTGTAAATTTCTTTGGATGGCTCGGTTCCTGAGAATACATAGTAACGCGCGCGCACTCTCTTGAAAAATTCAATTGCTGAATAATATGAATTGCCGTGATGCGGTACGTATGTAAGTTCCATATAAACTGGAGCAGGGGTTTTCTTCTTGCTAGGAGATTCAGAAGCTCTGTTCTTTGCCTCCTTACTCTTTTCCTGATTAATCTTATTTTTGTTCAAAACCGTTGAACTAGGAGTCTGCTTTTTAGGTGTGCTCTTTCCATCTGATTGAGCCGGTGGCAGAATAGGGCTTGGCAGGCCTAGTGGTTTGCCCCATGATTCAATAGGATCTTTTGTTTTAGTTGTATGGGATTCGGAATGTACTGACTTCTCAGACCTAGTCTCATGTTTGCCACTACTGGATGAAGAGGAGCTTTCAGTTACTTTCTTAGATTCGGATTTAATATCTTTTAAAGAAATGCTACTCTCTTCTTTTCTTGACATATGGCTTAAACTCGAATGACTGTCCAGTTCATACTTAGCAGTAATACTAGAGATTACTTCAGAACCACTCACTTTTTTGTGCTCCTCAATTGCTTTTTCAAATTGCTCATCAGCTTCTTTTAAGAATGTAGCATCAGAAGTACTATGAGATGCGTCGGATTGTAACTTTTCTTGCACTAAAAAGTCTTTACTTATTTTTGAAAAGGATTTGTCTAGTGAAGAAACTTCGGTTTTAACTTCAGAATAGGTGGATGATGTGCACGAATCAACTTCGGGCAGTTGACCGTAAATTGAAGTTGACATCAAATCTCCGTGGGAGGCAAGATCGGTAACGGTTTTTTCAATTATCTCTTGGGATGTCTCTAGTTGTTGAGAAAGTTTTGTGTCAAGATCAAAACTTAAATTAGATCGCGGTGAATGTGCTATTTGAGATTTTGTGCTACTTGGACTTCCCTGGCCATCGTCATCGCTGTAATACATACCACTGCTCTCAGTGCCCCACAAGTGAGTAGCAGCACGAGATCCCCTGGAGCTAATGTCAGATGGGGGAGAAGATATACCGGGATGATCAAGATCATCGCTTGCAGCAGAAGAACTACGCATATCGCCTGTTTTTGATGATAACTTTGAGAAAGATTTTTCACTTTCTCCAGTGTCTATAATTTCTTCGAATTCCTCTTTGAATTCGGAAATAGTAGTCTTTGTTGATCTAGTAGTCTTGGTGACTCCATCACTGCCTTTACTGACAGTCGTTGTTTCAACAGTAATTTTAACTTTTTCTGGACTTATTACTTCTTTGGTCGTAACTACAGTAATCGTTTGAGTTATTTCATTATCACCTTCTTTTATAACTTTAGTGTAAGTATCAGTTTCAGTTGTAATTTCACCAACTGGAGAGCGTTGCTTTTTGGGTTTTATTTGGGGTTGAGGTTCTTCTTTTCTTTCTAATGGTAGTTCATCGACTAATGGTCTCTTTTCATGACTTGTTGGTTGCTTTGCTATTTCCTCTAATTCTTCTGGTGACCAGTCATCTAAGCCAGTACCCAATGGTAGATAAGTTATTTGAGTTCGTACATCTTTGGTAGTTTCCACGGTACCATCTTCCTTAGCACTTTCTGTAATGGTTTCCGTGACCGTTTTAACAGCTACTTCATTTGTTTCATTATTTTTGAGCTCTTCTTTTGTGACGTAAGTTGTAATGGTTTGTGTTATTTTTTCTAATTGATCAGTCATAGTAATATTCGTCTTTTTATCAACAGATGACTTAATCTTACCAGTCGATTTAAGGCCTTGTAGTGCAGCTTGTAAATGGGAGTCAGAGGTCTTTTGAAATTCAGATATTGTTATTTTAACATCTTTTGTAGTCTCGATAGAGCCATCTGGATATTCATCAACGGTAGTTGTTTCTACCGTCGCCCTGACTCGCTTGATATTTTTGTCTGAGCTAGCTAATGTTTCACGCTTAGTTTTTATTGTAATCATACGTTTTATCGTGACTGATCCATGTTGTACTATTTCATTTCTAACATCTGATTCCTCAGTCGTATCTTCGACTACTTCGCTGTCATCGACGTATGATTCGGAAGGATCTTCATCTTTTTGAGCCGAAGAAATCTTCAGATGTACATCGGCAATTGACACTTTTTCACTTCTCTTAGTGATTACGGTACCATCGGGATGCTCGTCTTCTATAGTTGTTTTAACAGTTGTCTTTATTTTCTTTGATTTACTTTGAGTATTTTCAAACTCTTCTCTTATAGTAGAGATAGTTATTTTTCTTAATATTGTAATTCCATGTTCAATTATCTCTTCAGTTTCTGAACTTGTTTGTATGTCTACTTCACCTACCTGTGTATAACCTTCTAAGTTTTCATCAAAGGAGTCTTTGCCCAAGTCAGCTACTGATACTTTAACATCTTTTGTAACTTCGGTAACTCCATTCGGTAATTTTGTTTCCGTTACAGTTTCAATAGTAGTCTTCACTTTTTTTCGCGAACCGTCGTCTGAAGATAGAATTTCTTTTATTGTCGTTATTGTAATAATTTCAATAACTTCCTTACCGTCCCTGATAGCGGTTCTTTCTTGAGTATCTACACTTACTGTTTTATCTTCTATTTTTGAGAAGCCTTTCAAATCCTGACTTGGAATGGCAATATTAGTATCGATTTCTGATACAGAAGTACTTGTATCTACAGTAGTACGAGATGATCCATCTGGATATAGATCAGTAATTGTTTTTGTAACAACCGTCTTTAGTTTTCTCAAAATTCCTGATTTATCAGAGTATTTTATTTTAACTATTTTTGTAATTATTTTTCTTCTAACAATGATGTCTTGTTCTTTAATTATTTCTTCTGCAACATTTTCCGTTTCTTCGGGTACATCTGTAGGAACCAAATCTTTAAGTGCGTTTTCAACTTTACTGCTTTCGGCGGTCTCTTTTATATCTTCACCTTTAATTCCCAACTCGGGCATACCAGATAATTCAAGAATTTCGTCTATCAAAGAAACTTTCTCACTTGTTTTAATTATAATTGAACCATCTGGATGCTCGTCTTCCGTGACGGTTTTAGTTGTTGTCTTAATTCTTTTGATCTTTTCTGCTAAATTGTGGTACTCTTGTTTTGTGATCGTCACAGTTATCTTTCGTTTAATCATTATACCATTTTCTATAACATTTTCAGTTTCAGTAGTAGTCACTTTGTCTGGTTCTCCAATTACTTCAAAGCCTTCAGGTATTTCATCTTCTGATTCGCTTTCATAATCACTCACTGTCACCTGTACAGCTTTAGTTATTTCGGTAATGTCATCTGATAGAACTGTTTCCGTAACGGTTTCTGTAGTAGTTTTTATCTTCTTCTTTAATTTATCTCTTGTAGCTAAAATTTCTTTTGTTGTAGTCGTAGTTATAATTTGTGGTACTTTTTTACCACTGATCGTAACACTTTTTTCTTCTTTATCAACTTTTACCGATTTGCCTTCTAACTGTGTATAATTGAGTAGATCAGTTGATTCAATTATATCTTCGTATCCGATATCAGTTAATGACGTACTACTATCAATTTTCGTTCGTGAAGATCCGTCAGGGTAGTTGTCGGTGGTGGTAACGGTCGTGACCGTTTTTAGTTTTCTATCGTTACCGTAAGAGTCAGCATATTTAGTTTTAACAATTCTTGTAACAATTATTCTTTTAATAACTATACTTTCTTGCTCAATTTCTTCAGTTTTCGTAGAAACACTTTCTTCCGGTTCACCGACAGCGGTAAATTCACTCAGTAATTTATCAACGTTGCTGCTAGAATCAATAACCATTTCTTCAGTTTTTGCTTCTACGTTTTTCTTTACATCTTTAGATCCATCGGGATATTCTTTTACAACATTTGTTTCAACTGTCGTTTTGATTATCTTATCGTTATCATCAACTCTTATAGTTTCTTTTTTAGTAATCGTTATAATTGTTTCAACTATATCAATATTATTTTCTTTAATAATTCTTTTACTCACATCGGTATAAATTACCGTATCTTCTATATTATTGTCTGTTTCCTCCACTTCATTATCAGAATCAGATCTTACATCTGTTTCTAAAATGTTCTTAAGCATTGTGGACGACTCTTGCCGAAGCTTTTCGCCGCTCTCCGTTACTTGTGTACTTTGTTCAGACTTTTGATCAGCAGTTTCAAGAGACAGTTTTTCAATTTTACTATCTTTAGCATATAAATCCATTTGTGAGGTAGACTTAAGACTAGAAGAACATTCAGAGAGTACAGTTTGGGTATCTTTAGTGGTAGTTGTTGAGCCGTCGGTGCTTTTGCTCAATGTCGTGGTTTCAATCGTCGTTTTGACATTTTGAGGTGTTCCATCTTCCCTCGAAATTATTTCTTTTGTAGTAACTGTCGTAATAGTTTGAGTTACAACGTTTTCACCTTCTTTGATAATTTTAGTTACCGTATCCGTTTCGGTCTTAATTTTTCCCATAGTTTGCATAAGTGTTAAAAGTTCAGGTTCTCCATCTACTTCAGAACTTTTTAGTATTTTAGGAACTTTTTCGGTTGATGTCGAAATTTTTTGTGTAAGAACATCATCGCCCACATGAACTACTTTTGTGATTGTCTCCTCGGATCCATCAGACTTATCGTAAGTAACTTCACTTTGGACTCCGTCGCTTACTTTCACATCTTGGAATGCACTGGGAGTTTTTGGTAATGGACTAACTGGTACAGTAGGAGGAGTGGATACGCGATCATATTCAGCCTGAATTGTTAACGATTCCACTGCTTCGGTCTTGATTCCTTGCTGTACTGCTTCATCACCAAATGCTTTATGAATAGACTCCATTAAGTGTGCCGCGCTATCTGTTTGAGTTTTGCTTACTGTTTCTTTTGTATCTTCTTCAAATGTTAAGCTCTTTTCATCTACTGATTTTTTTGACTGTTTGTCTTTTGGCGACTTAATTTCACCTGTTTCGTGTACTTTTTCGGGGTGATCTGAACTTAAAGATGACACGAGCTCATCTCCAGTTATTGAGTCGTGATCTAACTGCTGACTGCTTTTAGATTGCAGTGAGTCGTCTAGAGTTAAGGAGTCTGTTTCTTCTTTGGAAATAAATTCTCTTTTAATTGATTTCTTTTCACCTTTCTCTGTACCTTCAAAACTATACTTTTCTTCCAAGCTAACTTCTTTGGATACATCTTCTGAGCTGCTGTGCAATATGGTATGAGACATACTATCCCTATCAATAATACCACTATCGACTGTCGAAATTGACGACATTTTGTCAACTTTTTGAGGATCAGCTGTATCTATTGTTTTTGCTAATAAACATTCAGCATGGGTTCTTTCTTCGTGTAACATTTTCGCGGATTCTTGCGCTAACTTAGTTATCAAATTTGTTCTTAAAGGTTTTGCTTCAATCGCCTTTTCGTCTTCGTATTTACTACTTGTCTGTGTCTTTTCATCGAAGGACTTTGAAGATAGTTCTCTCTTTGTTCTACTTAATTTTGTATCCTGTAGGTCTAAGTTCTTGTCATGTTTCTGTGATAAAGTTTCTGTTTTGGAACCTGTAAATTTAGTAATAACTTTAGACTCAATTTGTTCCGGGCTATCGGGTCTAGTTTGCCCATTAAGATATACAGCTTTTTCTTTTTTACTTATATCCTTATCTTCGTGTTTTTGTTTTGTTGATTCTCTAAGGGTACTTTGACATAATTCATCTTCACTAGAGGTGATGTCAGAACGGATAATTTCTTGGGTTTCAATATCCTCCAAGGAAACACTACTTTCAACTTTAACACTTGAGTGTCCATCAGGATAGTCATCCGTGGTAGTAATAGTAGTAAGAATTTTAACTTTCTTCGGTATGCCTCTATTATCCGCAAATTTTATTTTTATTATTTTTGTCATAATGGTTCTGATAATAACTATTGTCTCTATAATAATTTCTTCTGTAAGAATTGTCACTTTTTCTTCCGGTTCCCCTAACTTGGTGTAATCTTTGAGAATTTCTTCAATATGAAGAATATAATCTTCTATTGAATCGTCTGGTTTGGTGCTGGGTATTTTTTCTGATTGCTCTACTAAAGTAAATTTCTTTTCTTCGGCTAAGATAGGCCTGAATTTTTCCCCGTTGTCCTTAGCTGGACTAAATATTTTCACTTTAGATATATCTGGGCTAGATGGTTTTGCATCGGATGTGCAGAATTCTGACTTTTCTGGATAAGGTTTCATATCTTCCTGCTTAGCTGACTCAAGTGATACTTCTGTAGATTGTGGTGAGATAGGTTTCCTTTCTTGGGGTTTAGATGCATCTTTCTCAAAAGGCTTAGCTAAAGTTGACACTTCTTCCTTTACTAAGCCATCCGGTTTTTTCTCATATGTTTCTTCAGACATGATAGATCTAGAAATTTCGTCTGTTTCTTTTAATTCATCTGATCTAGATTCTTTCTCCATAGTTATGGATTGTATTGAATCCTTTTCAATTTTGATTGAGCTTGGTTCTTTCTCTGGAGATTGTTGTGGGCTATGGTCTTTTTTCTCTGATTCGTCGGAGGATAACTTTTGCTTTTCAGGTTTTATAGGGGTACGATCATCGGGTTTGATTGATACAGATTCATCTATAGCGGGTTTTATTAGACTAAGTTCTTTTTCTTCTAGTTTCATTGGAGTGGGTTTTTTATCATCAGATGTCATTTTACTAAGCTCATCCTGTTGAGATTCTAATAGGCCAAGTTTATTTTCTTCAGATTTCATTATTACAGGTTCTCTTGTCTCAAGTTTGGCGACACTATGTTCTTTATCATCAAACTCAACTGTGCTAGATTCTTCTCCTAATAGCTTAACTTGGCTCTGTTCCTTTATATCAGGTTTGAGTAAAACAGTTCCTATTTTCTCAAACTTTGCCACGCTAGGTTTTAGTTCTACCTCATCAGATTTGAACGTAATGGGTTTGGCCTTGGTTTTATAGAGATCAAGTGAATCTTCTTCAAGTTTACTTTGACTGGAAAATTTGTCATAAGGGTGGATTGGGCTTAGAGCTTTTTCTTTAAGTGGTTCGTGTTTTTCTGACTGTTCAAAAGCGAGATCCGTATCCTTTGATTCGATCGCGGTAAGTTTTGGTTCTACGTGTTGTATAGGACTTGGAAGTTTATCGCTAGTTTGAATGGTGGAATCAGATTTTGTGGGGCTAGATGTTTCTTTCTTTGACTTCACAATTGTTTCAGCCATAAGCGGCAAGCTTGATATAGTGCCTATTAAAACGTCTTTTGTTGAAGTTAACTCTAATACATCATGATCTACATGGATATCTGTGATTGTTGTACTACTAGCTTCTTTAGTACTAGAAGTACCATCGGGATATACATCGGTGGTGATAACGTTTGTAACTGTTTTCAATTTTTTAGGCACTCGTTGACTATCAGCATACTTGGTTTTGATAATACGAGTAAGAATAGTTCGTGTTATGATTGTACTTCTTTCCAAAACAGTTTCTGTTTTGGTAGTGGTGAATTCTTCTGGTTCTCCAAAAATATCAAATTTACTCAGGGAGTCTTCACCAAATTCTTCGAGTTCTTCAGACAATCTTTTGATTGTTTTAAGCTTTTCCTTGGTATCTTTATAAATCAATAAATTTTCGTCAGTAGTTGTTAGAGATTCTTCTGGTTTGGATGTTATATCCTTTTCCTTAAAAGGCATTTTTGCTAATGTTTTTTCTTCTTGTTCCTTATAGAATAAACCTTCTTTCTCTGCTTTTTCAAATATGAGCTCTTTTATTGCACCTGCCATCGAAGTTACTTCATGTAGTTCCCCAGTCTATAATGAAAAAAAAGTTAAAATAATCGCTATACAAATATGTATCTCCAACTGCATATATTATTGGATAGGATTAAATATAAAATAGTTTTATTTATGCTGTAATATGCAACAAATGCTTTATGGTTTGAATAAACTATGATAAACCATTATTTCCGTACTACCTTTCAAATAACTAGTAAATACCAAATTCAACTGTTACCCAAATAATGTTTACGACCATCAGAGTATAACCTACTTAATTATAATTATTGTTTAAAAAAGGATTATATTTCAGAGTAGGCGATATATTGCGTTATATGAAATACTACAAAACTTATAAGGATACTCCTGAGACCACTTTATAATTATTAAACAAAAAAGGTAACCAATATTTTGTATACATGTACGTCATATATGTATTTAGAATAAATGAAAAGTACATAGCATATTTGCAAAATAAATATGATATAAAATATTTAGGTATAATATCTTTTCTATAGGACATTCTATAACGTCATCTGTGACAAGTCTCATGGGCTTCGCTACTTATTTTAATTTTAAAGATTATTTTTGGTAGAACAAATCACATGATTTTCCAACGCATAAGCTAGACTAAGTTTCCTTTGACGGAAGCGGAAGCAAGTAAGTCAGCGGAAGTAACCTTTAGTTCATCTTTCCCAGGAGAAGGAGTCTTCGCTTCTGATTTCTCCGGTGACCTGGCTCGTGTGCCTTCCTTTACTGAAAAAGGTGCCTTCTTTTCCACAGGTGAAATTTCCTTAGTTTCTTCCTTCACAGGAGAAGGTTTCTTTTCGATCATTTTGTCAGTGGTCAATGCCGTAACGACTTCTTCTGATGGAGATGCCGACTTTTCTTTAACAGTCTCAGCTGACATTACTTTGACTTCCTCCTCTGCAAGATAAGCAGTCTTCTCTACTGATTTCTCAGGTGACTGGGCTCGGGTTTCTTTCTTCACTGGAGAAGGTGCCTTCTCCTCTAATTCCACAGGTGAAACTTCCTTAGTTTCTTCCTTGAGAGGGGAAGGTTTCTTCTCAGCTATTTCATC
>DWDX01003457.1:0-13095 GCA_018245675.1 Agara michaeli | reverse complement strand
GATATGTTCAATGCTGTCACTTAAAGTACATATATGTTATGAATATATATATATATATATATATATATTCATAACATATATGCACAGTAACACAAATATATGTATATATATATATATATATATATTGGTGTTACTGTGACTTGGATGTATGGTGCAAACATTACTATAGCTCCGAGAATGGTTGTCAAAACAAAAACATTGGAATAATCACAATAATTTACAAAAGCTAAATCATAAATTATACTGTCTAATATTGTATTTACCTTAGTAGGACTCTTGATCGGGCTGACAACCACCTTCCGAGGCGATAACAGGGGTAACTGGTCTATGGAGTCTTGACTACCATTATGATGTTGTTGCTTAGAGGGAGACAATTCCTTGCCAATTGAAGCTCGTTTACTTGGACTGGAACATATTTATAATTTAACAATCCGTTGCATAATATACACACACATACTTAGACAAATAACTGTAATTCTTCTGGGTTGCTGAATTGAGGTTATTATTTTGCCACATTTTGATACACTTGAGATTTCAGTAAGTATGTAGTTTGACAGTTTCTTAAAATTATGGAATGTTCATCCATACCAAATAATATATTACTGAAACCTTCTTTTTTATGTTGGACTGGAGTGTGTTAGAAGGAACGGTACGGTAACGACTAAATTAAAAACAGCTTTAATTATTATGGAATCTGGAAAATTATGTTAATTAACAGCTTACCTATGAGGGATAGCAATGTCAATGGATTTGAAATCTTTGAGATTTCGCTTCTCAGTAGTCTCCTTAAGTTCTTGAATGTCTTTACTTATTTGATCTGCTCGAGCTCTCAATGCAGCTAACCTAGAACTTCCAGCCAACTTCTTTCTAATGTCCCCAAGACTCAACTCCTTTCGGGCAGTGTTAATACTCTCACTTTTGGAAGGTTCATTACGTTTCACAACATTCGAAGCGTTAACTTTATTTGCAAAAACTGCAGCCGTCGTAACCTTTGCTATTGATTCTTTTGAAGATGTTTCAGATAGTCTTGGAATATCAGCCTTTGCTTTATGTAATTCGGCGATGTTAAGTTTGTTACTAAACGAAGCAGGAATCTTTTGGCCACACTTTAGTGCCGAACTACGATCTATGTGGGCAATCTTATTCTTAGAACTGATAATATCATCTGAAGCTGGTCTTTTCCTACTGTTAAAAAATGAAGTGATTGTAGTTTGAGACATTTTGGAACACGCACAGTATTTTTTTACAAATTATTGTAAGCTTCTTTTATATATTATTTTAGAATAAATTCTCCCTCCAAGATTCGTGGAGTTTTTGCTTGGCGGTTTGTGGCGGTGAAAGTGACAGGTACAGTGAATGACAGAGGGGCTAAAAGCGCGCACTGAGGGTACAGACTATTAACCTGTAACAATAAGAGGTGCGGACCACAGAACATTTAAATCGTGACGGAAAGGACCATAAAGTTAATGTTATGGTCACTAGATTGAAAATAGTCAATTTTTAATATCTACTAGACTCTTACATTCTAATCTTCAAATTATAATGACATTAAAAAAGCTTCGTGAACTTAATTTCCAAGGCCATGCTACACAAAAAAAACTGTTATTAAAATAAAATGAAATAAAAATTACATATCATTAAAAATATGATTCTTGCTTATTTTGATCTAATATGATTTAGATATGTTAGTTTATACTATGTATTTCAACACGATAATTATAATTCAAATAATATCTTTTAAATTTGTACGCGGTAAAAGGAAAAATATGGATTCATTTTATAATTATGCCAAATCTTTAAATATACCCAAATTTATGCAAATAAACGTCTTTTTTGTCCTTCTATTTTTCCCATTTTTAAAATACCCAAGTCTCAGTATATCAATAAGTATAGTAATTAAGAGTAAACAGGACTTAGCATTTATTAAATTGTATTGATTTTACCACGTGATTTTGAATTTTATTAAATATTTGGAATAGGCTGGCATGTGGCTACAATCTCATCTGATGGTAAGCAATGATGTGGCCTACGATGTAGCAAGCTCACTTAGTAAATCCCTATTCATTCTACGTTTAAAATGCTATATATAAATACGGTGAGTTTTATTAAAGAGTTTAGTTTTTGGTAAAAAATATATAATGTAATAATTCAAATTCAAATTCAATAGCAAAAATAAATGTCCTCGTACAAGTGGATGAATGTAAATACTGTATATGTCTATGATTTTATTCTTAATTGATGATATAAAGCTTCATAAATATATCTGTCTAAAATTTAGACACTACAGGACTAAGTAAGAAAGATAAAATGCTTCAATTATATTATGCTCTTTGACGGCAAGATCAAGTTTTATGTTTTCAAATACATACATTTTTAGAAAATGCCCCCAAAACCAATATTAGTAAAAAATGAAGCCAAGAAAAATGCCATAACCACACCAAGCCGAATTGTTACCAGACCAGATAATTTAGAAGGCGGCGAAGAAACTGAGATTGCTGCTCAAATATCAGTTCCACAAGAAGGTGGTTGGGGTTGGGTTGTGGTTATAGCGTCATTCATGAGTATTTGTATACTTGACGGTGTTACGTTTACTTTCGGCAGCATGCTACCAGATATTGCAAGTGACTTTAATATCTCGGATTCATTAGTAGCGTTAGTTAATTCAATAGCAGTGGCAATTTATTTTATTGCAGGCCCTTTAGCATCAGCTTTTATTAATCGATTTGGATTCCGGGCATGCATCATGTCCGGATCGGTTTTAAGTTCCTTTTCACTACTGACCTCGTATTTTGTAACTAATTACGCTTCACTTTGTGTATTTTATGGTGGTTTTGCGGGTTTCGGATATTGTCTCATTAACATGTCGTCAGCATTAGTAGTTGGGTTTTATTTTGAAAAATTACGTTCTTTAGCTTTGGCAATTGCAGCTTGCGGATCTAGTGTTGGTACGATGACATTTTTTCCTATGAATACTTATTTTGTGAAATTGGCTGGGTGGCGTACTACTACGTTATTTCATTCTGGACTGTTTGCTTTAATCTATTTCTTCGGTATGACGTTCCAACCACTTTTATCACTAACGGTTGTTCAAACTACAGATGACCCCACCCGTACAGTTACATATTTACCCAATTTGTCGACAGTTGGTTTACAACGTACAGTATCAGGTACGAAAACGGGTACTCTTCGTCCAACAGCTACGGAACGATGGTTTAGCGCTGTTTCTAACGCAAATTTTCCAACTGCTGCAGCAGTTGTTGGTGAAACCCAATCCACATCTATGGCTCAAGCAGGACCGTCAACTACACCCATTTCGAAGCTTACTCTCACGGCATGTTCTCCTCAGAGCGGAATTAGTCAACGACATTTGAAACAAGTTAAATCTATTATCTCACGAACTAGTGCTCATGATAAATCTAAGCGAAATATTGAACTTAATATACAAGCGGAAAAAACAAACAAGAGTAGTTGTTGGGCTCGGCTCTGTCAATGGGATGAGCATATACCTCAATCCCGGCCAATGTACCGAGATGATGCTTTCTATAACGGAAGACTGGAAAAGCTACCAGCTTATCAAAAAAGTATGATGGATACAAAACCTGAAGACAAGACTGGTCTCGAATATCAGTTGGCTGTATCTAGAGCTGCAACCGCCGTGGATTTGGGAGAACGACGAGGAGTTTTTACAACTGCTGCAAGAAGAGTATTGGCAACTATGATGGATCCTAAATTATTTAAAAAAAAATCTTTTTTATTTCTATGTATGGCAGGTTTCCTAATTTATTTAGGTTTTTTAGTACCATTTGTATTTATCCAATACAGAAATGAAAATGCCGGAATCGATTCCAATCACTGCATGTTATTTGTTAGTGCTATATCATTGGCAAATGCAACAGGTAGACTTTTATTAGGGGCATTAGCATGTAAACTTGACCCTTTACAGATTTTCATTTTTGCTATTCTTATATCAGGAATAAGTACAATATTATCCGACTTATCATATAATTTATATTATCAATACACGTATTGTTTTATGTTTGGTTTCTTCATATCTAGCCTCGCTTCTTTGAAGAGTATGGTATTAGTCTCTTTATATGGTTTAGATAATTTAACAAATGCCACTGGTATAATATTAATGTTCCAAGGTCTAGGAAGCTTAATCAGTACCCCAATCGCAGGTATTCTTAAAAATAATTTTGGATATTCTTATGCATTTTATGTTGCTGGAGCGTTTATTACACTTGGTGGTATATTTTTAATCCCCGTTAAATTAATGTCTAACAAGGAGAATAAAATTAATTCAGATTTATCAAACCGACCTGAATTTAATGCTGATAATAAATCTAGAAAATAGATCTTAGTTATAAATTATACTATAATAAATGTATTATTTTACTATAACTTCTTTTCCAATAATATTATGTGTTTAGATAAAGTAATTTCAATCACATTATTATTTGTAAACAAAATACGTTGATAAAATATTTTATAGAACTATGGTAAATATTCAAACATATCATAAGCGAGACCATTTTGATTCGCTTAATGCGAAAAAAATAAAGTCTCTTCCATAAAATTGTTGTAAACGTGGTCAAGGCCCCCATAATTACATTTATATAAAGTGTGAATAAAATAATGTGTAATAAATGTAGTTCATAAGAATTTGCTTTTGTAGTATAATGTTATCCATAATTATTTTGGCTATTTAATAAGCTTTAATAAATTACAATAAATAATTAGTCAAAGATGGCAACATTTTAATGGTCCCTGTTCGAACGCATTTTGTTCTGTCTGCAACCGGCCGCCATACTCAAACAAAAAGATTGAAATGAAAAGATAAAATTTTGATATATCCCAAGTTGTTAAAAGTGTTTTAATTTACTAAATGAGTTCTAAATCAGATGTAAATAGAAGGGTACTCGCCATTCAGGCGAAAAAGAAACGACATAAACTCGGAAAGAAGAAAAATCGTGAGGATGATCACGGCGCTGCTGGACAAGGAAATGGCCTGCGCAATCAGAATCAAAATCGCCTTGAGCCGACACATAGTTCGTCTAATGAAACGATCGAGGAGGATGAGGACGAACAGTATGCTAGTGATGACGAGGAACAGGAGGACAGCGCCGACTACTGCAAGGGTGGATACCATCCTGTCAAAATCGGAGACTTATTCCTAAATCGCTACCACGTCACTAGGAAGTTGGGCTGGGGACACTTTTCCACCGTGTGGCTATGTTGGGATCTTGTTGATAAAAGATTTGTGGCGCTTAAAGTTGTTAAGTCGGCGCCACATTTCACAGAAACGGCTTTAGACGAAATTAAAATATTGAGAGCCGTTCGCGATAGCGACCCCACTGATCCAAAGAGGAATAAAACTGTTCAATTGTTAAACGATTTTAAAATAACGGGTGTGAACGGGACTCACGTGTGCATGGTGTTTGAGGTCCTGGGTCATCATCTTTTGAAGTTGATTCTGAAGTCCAATTACAGAGGAATCCCACGAGAAAACGTGAAAACCATAATACGTCAGGTACTGGAAGGTTTAGATTACCTTCATACCAAGTGTAAGATAATACACACTGACATCAAGCCTGAAAACGTGTTGGTGTGTGTAGATGAAACCTACATACGCAAATTGGCAGCTGAGGCCACTGAACTACATTCCCTGGGACTCAGATTACCCCATTCCTTGATAAGCACAGCACCTAAGGAATTTCAAGAGCAAGTGGTCACTGGCAAGATGAGTAGGAACAAAAAGAAAAAATTGAAGAAAAAAGCTAAACGTCAGTCTATGCTACTCAAGAAACAGATGGAACAAATTGAGGAAATAGAAGAACAAAAAAAGGTGGATCATAACAGTGAGCCTGCTCTGATGTATCAAGATGATGATTCGTCCCGAACACCAGAAGAGGGCAGTATGATAGAGACAACACAGTCTGAGAATGATGCTAATGTAAATGGGTGTGTTGATGGACAGCAGGCCTATGAGGAAGCATTTGATACAGATGCTGATGCTGTCCAGGTCAGAAACAAGCAATGTGTGTGTGGTGATGATGTATGCAGTCCTATGTCTGAAGGAGAGATGATCGATACTCCACCATCATTTATTTCTGAGTCTAAAAGTAAATCAAATGATAAGACACCTGACCCTGCATTTGATGTGTGTGACTTAGAAGTTAAAATTGCCGACCTAGGTAATGCTTGCTGGGTACATCGGCATTTCACTGAAGATATCCAAACAAGGCAATATCGCTCATTGGAGGTGTTGTTGAGTGCAGGCTATGGCACTTCTGCTGATATATGGAGCACTGCTTGTATGGCCTTTGAATTGGCAACCGGAGACTACTTATTTGAACCTCATTCTGGTGATGGTTATAGTCGAGATGAAGATCATCTTGCTCACATTATAGAGCTCCTTGGAGATATTCCTAAACGGATTGCTGCTTCTGGGAAATATTCTAAGGTGTTTTTTAATAAGAAAGGTGAGTTAAGAAATATAACTGGCTTAAAACCATGGGGTTTGGTTTCTGTACTCACTGAAAAATATGAGTGGAGTCAAGTAGATGCAGAAGAGTTTGCAGATTTTTTGAAACCTATGCTAGATTTTGACCCCAATAGGCGAGCCACTGCGTACGAGTGTCTTCAGCACCCCTGGTTGACAGTATGTCCCAAGGGCGATGAAGAGTCTGATGAGTAATTTGAATAGCTCTCTGTGTGAATGTGGATGCATTCATGAAATCATTAGTGTCAACATACTAAGTATTTCAGTGTTTATGTTAATCAGTTTATTTATGATTTGTTTGTGGATAGTCTTAATTTGTATCTAGTTTGTTTAGCTAGCAATCCCTAATTCTAGAATAAAAACTGTGTGCAACTGTTATATTATGCTGATTATGGATAAATTGATAACCACTTTGATTGTAGCAATGTATATAATACACATGCTGCTCAAACAATCCTAATAGATGTGAATCGTGATTGGCATTAATGATGGAAGTCTTAAATTACACAAAATGTACAGATAGCTTTAGTAAAAATTGTGATGATGATGATGACATATAGACAATATAGGGTTTGTCACATTACTTGTTTAGGAATTTACTAGTTGACATAGGTATGCACTTAAAATCACCTAGAATGTGAGGAACCTGATGAGTCATGCATGCATACTGTAGCCATTCAGGTAGTAGTATGTTCACATAGATTAAGTTTGTCTTTTATCACTATCACAATAAAAATCTCATTATGTAAACTTTAGGAAATAAGACAGTATTTGTAATGCCACATTTCCGAGACTGCCTTTTTATATTACAATGAGTCACGTAAATTAACATGTTGGATTCTGCAGATGTTTGGGAGGCAGTATGAGACAGTGAACTTGAAACCAGTTGTAGATTTATTATTTACCATAGATCCCAATATACATGAACATTATTTGTATTAATTATATCTGCAAATTTACATAAATAAAATTTCAAAACGAGCTTGTTATAATGGATTTTTACTAACACTGATATCCCATTAGTATCCAGTAGGACCTGACAGAGGCTTAGTTAAGGGAAATGCATATAAAGTATAACATGTAACTTTTTAAAATTTCTGTTACTGTAAATTCCTAAGACTTTCAATGTAGATAACATTCATCCTATATTAAGTATGTAATAATGTTTATCTAGCTGCATATTACATTGCATACTTGGTCATTCATATGAGTTTTATGTTATTTGACACTGTCTTTTCTTAGGCCAGCAACTATGTCTACGATGCGTAAGTATATGATATGTCTATGCACATACAAGACTTATATTGTGATGAAGGTAATATTATAAAGAGAGCAGATCAGTTTACATGGATAAAGTATTGGACAATTGAGGTTACACTCTTTTATATTTTTTAACAGAATCAAACTAATCGAGAATTCAATTGAAACGTGGGTGGAGCAGGAAATAACATTGTTTAGGAGACTCCAAGCTCCCATTGCACTTATAGTGAGCTGGGAACAATTGTATGTTGTCTGTTATGCGAGAGCCGCAATGTTACGGTGACGTGCACATATTCAAATTGAATAGATTACACTACTTTACTGTGACTAAGATGTACCTATTCAACTTTCGAATACTGCGAAACGTACAGAGTATTTGAAATGCTGACCAAATTGAATTATTTTTACGATTCGACAATTTATTTAGTGGCGTAGATAGCCATACAAAATTGCTAGTGTTTGATAAGAAAATTGAAATATGTATTTCTTTAAAATAGCAGTTGAAGTACTATCAAGTATTAAACACTAAAAATAATTTTTTTAACTCATTTTGCTCTCCATATTTGAAGAAATTTTAGTTTATCCAGGTTTGCTTTTTTAGGATGGTATTATTGGGGAGCCTTGCGTACAAAAAAGAATAATGAAAAACAAACGAGAAATGCAGGTGTGGCTCGATTAACAAGTGTAATTAATATATTTATTGATTGTGTAATCTGAAATTGCTTGTTTTAACGTCACGAACTATTTGCTAGTGCCGAGGTACCTAATAATTTATTTAAAATTAAATTAATATACGTCTTGTCCAAAGTGCTCTAGGTTTTTGATTTTTTTTCTTTACTCGCCTTCATTGTTATCCCAGTTAGAGATTTATATTATAATAGCTGATTGTCTCGTTAGAGTGTACGCCAAATAACATTGCAGAATTATGTCAAAAGTATGGAAAAGAAATAATGAAAAATTATTTCATATGTGGCATGATTCATTATTTTCAAGCTAAATGCGTATGTATGGACTCTTCTTTCGATATGTATTCATAGTAGCCACGACACATGAAGTTCAGGTGCGAAACGTTCTAAAATATGTAAAAGATAAAATCTGATTACTAGATTGTGTAGCGCGCAAAAGTACCTAGCCATGGGTGTGATAATTTGTGTCGCGGCCAGCAGCACCTGGGAAATGGGGTTCCTTTGTATTAATTATCTAGGCGCACGATAGTTCAAAGGCATAGATCCGGCCTAATGCACGCAATGTGTATATCAATTAATTCTTTATTTCCAGATTGTTTTTAAAGATAGCCATATGCAAATTATTGAAGTTATATTTTCTCAGAAATGTTTTAAGCTTCCTTGGCAACATATAATTATATTATGACACCAAGAACAGGACGAGTTACCCTCGAAAGAAATTCGTATTGAGATTTGAGAAAATTGCGAAGGCAGTGGATTACAATTATTTCGTCGCGCCAATAATCTGTAATTGTTACAGCTTTAGTTTTAGGTCAGGTTTAGGTCAGAAAACACTATCATTTCGGATTATATATAATCATACTTAGAAATTTGTTAGGTATAGGATACAGATTTACTATCGCCCAAAGCTGGCAAGCTGTAACACCTAATGGGATTATGTAGCACCGCCTATAAGAAACTAAATGATAGTAAACATGCTTTCATGTTGGATGTCTTTAGTCCCTCCAACGCTTAACACGCTGAATAGGCCAGCGATCTACTCGATGTTCTGATTACCTGATCAGGGTCACGAAGAATTCGTGAAGATTAAATGACATGCTTCAAGATGCCTAAATTATATATGTACATTTTTAGTTAAAATTAATATTGTTTGAACATGTTGCTACTGTTTAAAAGATTATATAAAACATAAAAACGAAAGAAGACTCTGGATCATAGCCTCTACATGTGTTGATCAGCATCTGGTAATCTTTGATTTGATGAGATTCATTTTGGAAGCAGCCACTGTTTGCAAAATTATTCTAAAAGCGTTTACAATATATAAAATATAGCAGCACAGCACCGGTATCAGTATGTATCTTGGACTTCAGATTAAAAATTTACCTGCGAATTGGTAATACCTGTTAAATAAAATTTTAAAATGTTTAGTCAACTCTGCAGCAAAATCATTAGTATTTGTGTGCAACAATATTTTTAGATGTTCTTGAATAATAACGAACACGTCTTTTTTGAAATTTCTATTAACACTTTAACAGTCCTAAATATAACGATACAAGATATGGTTAGTATTGGTAAGTTATCAAAATAATAAACAATTTTATATTTAATACGCACTAATTAATATTATTATTTATTAGTTTCTTAAACCTTTTTTTCGTTTTCTAAAAATAGTATTATTGTGGTAGTCTTGCGTTTCTGTCAGTCGGGTGTCTAAAATGACATTGTAATTGTTGACGTTACATATAAAACAAAATAAATTTTATTTTAAAATATTTATTGTTCTGAGTTCAATAAATTTCAGTATCTTTTATGACAAAATAAGATTATCATTATTACTATTTTTATGCTGATAATAGAAGAGAATAAACTGCTGATGTAAATAAATAACTTGTTACAGTATAGAAGATTAATCACCGATATTTCTATTCTACACTGTAATGATGGGTTATTACTTATAGCTTACTAGGTGAGGTATGGGATATCAATTAAGATCTAGTGCTGAAATTAAAATGATTTTCTTTTATCTTGCTTAGGATCAAAACATATAACAGTGTATAGTCAAGCCATGAATTAAACGTAGCTCCTACATTCGTTCCTTGAAATATAAGTGTTAATTATATTACAAGAAATATATTTGTGTGTTTAAATTGCGCTGTACCATAGATTCATAAGGTGTTATCTTAATTATATAAATTTACAACTCACATGGTGGTTTCAGGTATTATATTTTTAGAAAATCATATATTACATAGTAATAGGAATTTTACACAAATGAGTTTTATCCAAAAGTGAAGTTTGTACTATGAACAAAGGCATTATGAAATATTTCATATTTCGCTCGCATTATTTGACAATAAGATCTTTATGTTGACTTAAAATTTAGAAAATCAGCTGATAAACCAAATTTATGTCATTACAACACTCTTTTCAAAATGTCAAATGACAATAAACTGGTTAATCTGTAGAATCATATTTATAAAAAATGTAACTCTAATATGAGCTACGTTTAAAATTGAAATTTGTTATCAATTGATAGTAAAATGATTTGAATGAGCTTTAATTTTATGACTATTGTGTGCTATTTCATCTTATTTTATTAAGGCAGTAACATGAAAATTATTAAGATTTCATGAAATTGAAACTACTTACCTACCATTTATAAAACCTGCATGCTGCAACTTTATTTTCACAACTTAAAAAAAATTGGATGTTTTAAAGAATATTTATAATATAATCATATTTTTTTAAATGCAAAAGTAAATAACGACTATAAAGACAAAAATTTGCTGAACATGTAAGACTGTACTTCTGTGCTTTACTGCAGCTGCCGATCTATGTGTATTGTATGGTCCATATAATTTATCATTGTAATGTAAATGTGAAGAATAACATTTATAAGACTAAGACATCTTTTTTGTAATCCATAAGTTCGTGCAGTGAATGCAGTTTTAAGGTTCAGCAGAATTAAAAAAATACTTGGGATACATGATTTTACATGATACAATAAAACGGTTATTAATAGAGTGATATAAAAGAAATTCTGACTTCTGAAAAGTTAATTAGTCAATGTATGTTCAGATATAGCAATAATAATAATAACTACTGGAGACAATCCTACACAGAGCTATCTGATTTCAAATTAAGCAATTGAATGTCTGTTTTATGGTAACTGGATAGCTGATAAACACACATATGTACATACAATATAATACTTATATAGATATGTTTTTACAACCAGACAGAACTAGCCAATGTGCTCATCTCACAAATGTTGGCTCTGGGTGGGTTTTAAACTCACAACCTCTGGTTTTGCAGTCAGGGTCTCTAACCACTTGACCACGAGGCCAGTCAATATGCAGTATATTTGAAGTCCTTCGTCGCAGATCAATGGAGTTAATTTTTTCCTATAAAATGAACTAAACTCATAGTTTCTATGGGCTGTATGTAAAATACTACAATCTGGTAGTCTATCAAGCTTTTAGTTTTATATGTTGGAACTTAGGTATAAAATATTTCTAGACTAGTGCTGCTTTGAAAATTTTGTACCTGATACTATACCATTTTCAAATACGAGATTGGGATTGGAAACCGCCGAATTACGTAGATATCAATAATTTTTTTTAGGGAAAAAAAAATTAAACAATTTACGTTACATATTTTTCTTCTTTTGCTTGTCTAAATCAAATCACCTAAGATATACTATTTGACACAGGTGATCGTAGTTAGAATAAAGTAAGAATTTGGCAACGTTTACGATTTTGACTGTGAGTAGCACGACGCATGCGCGGCGGTGGCGACCTTCTCACGTCCTTACCGCCAGTCGGCAGCTCACGTCGCAGCATCTCACATGTAAATAAACAGGAGAACTGAATACTGACTTACTTTCGCTCTCATTCGCTATTATTGTGAGTCGATCTATACGACACGTGGAGTGTAATGGTGATGTGACGTGCCATCAAAATAAGAACTTGAAATTTAGAAATATCAACGCATAATAAGGTGAGTTAGCTTATCCAGATCCAGAGGAATTATTTATTAAACTCGCATTTTAAAATTACCGCGACTTGTTTATGTTGGCGTTGAAAAAATTTTTGTGGTAACAAAAAAATATTGAAGATCGATATAATATAGACGGTATAAGAAGAAGCCACGACCTTGAACTTTGACCTCTATGTCAATGAACTTCAAAATTCACTGCGTTACACTTTTACGAAGGTCACGTGGTCATTGAATAGATACCTACATAACAAATGATCAATATGATAAAGTAAAATGCATTGTTGATTATTGATGCAAGCACATTATTGAAAAAAAATTGCAAGTACAAGGTTTTATGAATGTACAAAATAACAACAACTCAAAATACAACTAACATTTCAAAAAGGATGATGTATATACATAAGATTATGGACATTAGAAAGCTGGGCTGCTAGCTAGGTTCCTGCCTGTGGTAAAAATTGTGTAAATAAACTAGTAACATGAATATAGAGATTTTTAAAATGATCATTGGTGTAAAACTAATTTTATTGTGCATCGTTAAGATGGGGGGGGGGGGGGGTAAAAAAAGCACTTCAGATTAAGAAGAAATTGATTTATTGTTTTATTCTTTCAAATAAATAAGTTATGAAAATCAGATGGGAAAAGCCC
>DWDX01003456.1:0-13098 GCA_018245675.1 Agara michaeli | reverse complement strand
CACCAAATGCCTGTCATTGGAGTATACATCGATCCTCGCGTCAGAACTGGATTCAGATACAAAATCAGACCGATGCAGGTGAGACGAGTACTCTCATTAAAACATCCGATCTGCCCATAATCACTGTTCGTCTTTTCGCTTGAAGATTCGTTGACATTTTTATAATACCTTTGTAATGAACACTCAAGAAGTGTTGATGATTGCATAAAGTATATAACCATAGTATACGCAATCCTCCACATTTCATTGCATTTTCATTCGTAGAAGACAACGAACCTTCAACATATTGTCAGTGTCGCTTAATCACAAATTCCTTGATGTTAAAGGAAGTAATGCTTTTGTGACATCATTGTAAATGTATCCAAGGAAAAACTACGAAGATCCATATTAGTTTCGGGCAAAATTTTTTCCACTGAACTGTTACCGAAACTGCTATGCATGTCAAACGATTACAGAAGTGAATCGATTTCGTAACCTTGAAATGTTACGGCTATCTTTTAACATAATTTGTATAATTATAACTTCATGGAACTATATTATCAATTTTACTTTGCCATTCTTACCATACATCTTAAAAATTAGGAGTAATAGTAAACGAAGAACATTTTTGCAAGGTTTAATCTTTTCAGAAAACAATGGGATGGTGAGTTTTTTCTTCACAATGGTCTTTCAAAAATGTTCTGGAACTGGGTGAACATTTCTCAAAATAATAAATCATATTTTATAGTACACTATTAACACGGACATTCAATTAATACCTTCATTAAATATTTATATTTCATTTAAGAAGAAATCTTCGCAAAGTTCCACGTTGAATGGTCATACTCATAATTCCTTAGAGGAACAGAGGGCTATGAAAATAAGTGTAAGGTGATAATTTACAAACCATAATGGAAGTAAGGTTGTCATATTGTTTTTCGATAACGTTCTAGTTATTGACTATGCTATTTTTAATAATGTATATAGTTCCCAAAGAAACTTAAATAATGAATAATTATTGTTGATAGTTTTAAATAATGAGCGTTTCATTCTTTTTATCAGTCATATTTAAGTCTAGTAGTTGTATTTATTTTAATAAAAAACAAATTGTAATGGCAACCTTATGTATTACTGTTAAAAGATGCTGTTGTTTTGTTAAATGTTTCATTTGAATGTTTAATACGATCATAATTATTGTTATATTTTTTGAGTGCGAAATCGATTCCTGTAGGTGGCTAGTTGGTTTCAACAGTTCAGTTTGATTCGGTTGCGTTAGGGTTTCCGGGTTAGCTTAGTGAGTAGCAGTGTCCGTTGCTGACATTTACAGAACGAAAGTTTCATCAACGTTCAGCACTGTTAACTTGCGTGTCACGCACCACTGGTTGTGTACACTTGCCGATGTAGGCGATGGTATGTGGATCGTCCAGTTTTTCAGACCTACGCCCAGTGAGGCGCTCACATACAAACCTCAAGAACGCTCGCAGAGAACCGACAGGTCGAAAGTGACTGGCTGGCAGCTTGCTAAGTCCATAATAGGTAAACCATAAGTATCATTCATAAGGGCACCATGCCATTTTATCATGTTTGTAATATAGTATTCCCATTCTCAAATGGTTTTAATATGATTGTTTTTCATCCAAGTTCACAAATTATCATTAAATTATAATCGCTTGGTGTAAAGCAATAGCATGTCTCATTTCTTGCAGTATTTATTAGACAGTTAAATTAAATCACCGTTTTTTGTATATGTACTATAAATTAAAAAGTTAAAATATAATCTTTGGTTCGACAGATAAACAATATGTTTGCTAAGAAATATTTAAAGTCAGTGTCGTTAGGACATCTATTATACCAGAAATATATATTTTTCAGGCTTTAGATGCACCCCTACTATCGCTGAAACCAAGATACTTGTTTGGAGAAAAAGCCCTTACCCTTCAATCGATTGGGCGTGGTTTTGCCAGGCGCCTTACGTTTGAACCACATGACTCAACTCTGAATGAGAATAACAATTACTTTTGGACTGACTCGAGACCAGAAGGGTTTGTTTTTGAGATCGAGGCTGTGTCTGATGGAGACAAATTTACTATCTATGACGCTAACCATGAGCCGCAAGGAATTTTAGAAGTAGTGCAGCAGCAGGTACCTACTTTATATCCTACTAAATGGTAATTTATAAAATTGTTTTTCAATAAAATATTATTTATTTTTATTTGTTACAGAAAAATCAAATTGAATTGGAACAAAAAATTTCCGAAGATGGATCCATAGAGAAAAAAGTTAAAATCAATACGCTATGCAAGGTCGAGTGGTATGAGAACGATGGTGCTACAAAGCTAGTGCCGGTCACTGGAACTGCTATTCTCAAGAAAGGCCGCGGTAATGCTGCCGTAACGAGAGTAGTCAACGTCGCTATTGGCATTAAACAGCTGAAGAAGGGCTACGAACTGAAGCCTGGTATCAAATCGTCATCTAGAAGGATAACCGTCAATGGACGTGATATTAACGACATTCCCTGCCAATACTCCGTCGTTGGTCTTGAAAGATACGAACTTCCTGTCATCGGTAATTATTGCTTTTACACGTGTTTTCCGTAGTTCTTTTAAAATACTTGATTAATTAACTAATTTGAAAATTTGCACTTATTAGGCACCTATGTTGATCCTCGCGTCGTCCCTGGATTCTATTATCGCGTACGTCCTGCAAGCAGCCGTCGTCATTTATTCGAAGGGCGCAGCCTATTGCTGCAGTCTATTGGGATGGGCTACGGAAAACGTATCACATTCAAACCAGATACCCTCAATGCACCGGAAAATTATTTCTGGTCTGATTCACATCCAGAAGGCCTTGGCATGGAACCCCGAGCTGTTCATCCCGACATGAAGTTCTCAATCTCCGGAAATGGGGTGAGGATATTGTGCTTTGTTTGACTAAATGCCAAAAAACGACACTCGTACTTTATTTATTTACTAGTAATGATTTGTATTCGTTGTTGTAACTAAACTATTTTAAGATTGGCGAAATAATGGTTTCTAATTATAACCTTGGAGGTCAGCCATAAACTGAACATGCGCATACAATATCTCTCATTTTTATTCTCAGGGACTTCTCGGTGAAGCAAGTGTGTTTCGCGCTGATTTGCCGCAAGTTGAAGAGAAAACCGAATATGTCGATGTCCCGGGAAAGCGAGGCCAGGCCGTGCAGAAGTACATTCAGGTCGATGTTACATGTCATGTTAAATTAGCTACAACCGGCGGTGGTTCGGTAGATTCGGAAGTACATCTAATGAAAGTATCTGGAGTTGCACTCGTGCGTAAAGAACCCGGTCAGGCCGAAGCTAAATTGGTGAAAGTATTCAACGTGGGACTGGATTCGCAGCTGAACCTGCTCTTCGCTCACTCACAAACGGAGCTCACTTTCCATCCTCTGCCCTAAATCCCATCAGAACTCCGAATGGTGTTGCAATACATGTCATGATATGATTCCCATTGATTGTATTGTAATGCCAAAACAAAACAGGCGCGATTGTGGCTTCGTCAATGCTAACCGAATATGGTTACGAATTTGCAACCGAGGAAAGGTCTAAATTAACTGGTTCTAAAGTAACTGGTTCACGGCTATCAAGAATTCGGTTATATTTTTCGGCTGATCTCACACATCTGTGAGATATTGCAAGTGGTCAATAAACAATAAGTAATCAGAGATCACATCGAACTAACTTGAGCTGCTAACAAAAGGATGTGTAATGTCATTTCATTTTCTATTCTATTTAAATATTCCCTCTGAGAATCATTGGTAGCTGCTAACTGCTGAATGAAGAGGACTATGGCAGATAAATATTTCAACCTAATTGAAAGTATAACGCACGTATTCTTCAAATTGTATCGGAGAGAATAGTAAAGACTACTAATTAGAACACAATATATTTTAATGTTTTGTTACTGTTATTCTATTTTCGTCATAAAAATGTATTTTATATCGTACCTACGTACCTATTACCTATTGTATTTAAAAATAAAAAATAAATCTACGTTTTGTTTGTTTCTTTATGACCCTAAAAAAAATATAATATACCCACGATTTTGTATATTGCTAATGTTCTAATTTATTATATTTCATAGAAAATGAATGTTTTTGGCATTATGTTGTCCCTTATTCTAAAATAAAATTCAAGTGGTTTATAATCAATACTTGTCTTATAACCAGTCCGATCAGTCAGAAATTAACCCAAGCTTATTGTAACAATTACATTATCCTTAGAAAATTTATCGAATGAGTATGTAGATACGGGTTACTCATCAATTTGGTAACCGATTTGATTAGTTTATTGATTAAATCGTAATAACAAGGGTATGATGATTAATACTCTAAACAAAACTTTATAGACGTACTGTATATATAACACATTGTGTATCGAGAATTATAATGATACGTAGGTATTCCTTTCGTACTGATGGAATTATAATAGCCCTTCGATAGGAAATACTATATCAATTTGATATGATCAAGAGGTATGTAAAAATATTACATGGATCTGGGCTAAAGATAGCCGAACCGAACATTTTGCATTGAGTGCAATTTATTTCATTCGACAGAACATGCCAGCGTGATCCTAAATTAAAGTTTTCGGGGTAGGGGCGGTGTACCTCGGTCAAAATCTTAGAAGTAAAGGTGTGATTAGTTTTCTGAGTTTATCTAGTGAACTATAAGCAGTATGAACATTTTGTAAATAGCTTTTTTTGGGTGATGACATTATCTACAACCATTTGGTGTAATATTCACAAGCAATAAATAATAACTTCTTATATTGATTTTATCAAAAAATTTGTAATACGTAATGTAATAATAAATAGTTTTTAATAGATGTATATTTGTATTTATTAACTATAAAAACATCGTGTATTAATAAACAATACAAATCACTGCTCTACGACATCTATGTATAAGGTACCAGAACTCTATTTGATTTACATAAAAGGGATAACGAATCAGATGATTTTTCACCTGCACTTTTATAGATGGCAGCACGTACTACGATGCCTAAACCTTAATGTCACTCGCTAGATGGCTCTGAAACAACCAAGGTTATTTTATGAGTTCACTCGCCTCTACTATGTGTTCGACTGCGTATAGAGCATGTTATGTCTACGTAGTAGTCAGAAATACGACAAAAGTTGAGCGGGAATACTTTGCCGGCGAGCGGCATCAGTGCTGGGGGTCTCGTCGCTCACGACTCGAACGTCTGAACAAAAACCGCGATGTTCCAAATAATAACTTTTAAACAGTGAATTGGTGCGATAACACGATTTTAATCTCGATTAAATTACGAACTGAATCATGGCTGCAAAAGTTAGGTGTTGGAGTGTTTTATTTTTGTGCATTTTACACAGTGCCTTCAGTTTCAACCTGGAACCGCGGATTCCTGTGATAAAGTATGGAGAGTTCGGTTCATATTTTGGATTTTCAGTTGCAGAACATATCACTTTCAATAAAAATGGCAATAAAACAAGTTGGTGAGTATTAATCTCATTAATCTTAGGCATAATGAGCCGCAATGATGTCATGTGTGAAGGTTACCGCCTCAACATGTGTTTTGTTTCGTTGTTGATCTTTTTCTACAAATGTACTGTACGAACAGTGTTTCATAGTTTCTTATCAAGTTATCTAAAGTACGCTGCTCTTATCAAGAACTATGAAGCCATATTGCATGTTCGCAGAATTGTTCGTTGGAAGCAGTTTGATTCGTTGAAGTAGAATTATTAATTCAAAAAGAGAACTTTAATGATTTTGAACGTGACGGTATGTGAATAGCAATTATATATAAATGACGTCGATTTATATACATTTTTTCTGTTACTATATTTTACGATGAACACCGTTACATATACAATAATAATTATAAAAGGTATTATCGAGCATGAACAACCTTAGACCATTTGATAAATTATGTATTTACTATAATACTAAGACCCTAGAATCCATTGCATACTTTATTAATAAAAGCATTGGCGAATGAGATCATAGATGTAATGATGGGCATGGTGTAGTTCATTCACGATTTCCTCCGTGAATATCGTAAATTGAAATAAGTAGAGCTTTGAAAGAGCCGGGATGAATGCAAATAGATAACGGAGAGGCGCCAGAATTCCGTGGCCTACTCCCTGCTTACACGGACATGAATGCAATTACTATTGATATATAATATCACACTGTCAATAATGCTACAACAATTCCGTTTGAGAACTCTACCATTGCACGACGATCTTGTATGTATTTTTCTCGACTGCTGTTGTAAAATTTTAATTATTAATTAAACCTTCACTATATTTTATTTCAATTAGTTTATTTGAACGTTTTCTAATGCAAAGTACACTAATATTAATGAATAAAAATAAAGTTCACTCATAAGTTCGCAGTGTAAAAGTTTTGTACATGATATAGTAGGTATATTTATAGGTTAAATAAATAGAGCAAGTCTCAATATTAACCTGGAAAATGTCCAACTTCTTTTGAACGGGATTTACATATCATCGACCTACATACCGCTCAATGCATTTTCTGATTATAATTGTAAAAATGATTTTATTTAAATACATTTCTTACGAAATATGTATTTGTACGTTTGTTTTTCTTTATAAAGTTTTAAAAACGCCCGTTTAGCGTAACTAGAGACATGCACAATAAGTACATAAAAAACTTACGTAACATGATAATAACGTTATTTACGTACTTTTGACACGGCCTTGTTTTATTTAGTACGTCTACGATTCGGTTTGGTTGGTTTGGCCTAGGTTTACCTTTTCCGACTCTACCATACTCACTGCTCGCTTTATAAATGTGTCTCTTAATTCTATTATTCATTCTTTCTACATTTCAAAAGCACGTAAATGTCACTTTCTTAATGCTGGCCACTACATCTTTTTTCACTGCACACTTTATTACTTTTTACACAGATTAAAATTAAATCAATAATAACAATGTCAACAGGTTGCATAAGTTCATTAAAATCTATTAAATATTTGTAGACAGTAGTATTGAATAATAATAAGAATAATAATAATCACAACTATAACGTTGACGACTATGACGTCAGATCAGGAATGTTAAAAATTCAATGAGCAGTTGATGATTGAAAAAATAAATTTAATGAGATAATGTAACATTGTCGTCAGCCTGAATAAATTAAGTGAAGTGTTATTGCTTAAAATATGAAATAATATTCATATATTATTTGATAACAATCTTACAATGCATATGAAAAAGTCACGTTTACAAACTTCTCATATCATTATTGTATTGTATATACTTCTAAATTAGGCAAATTTTTGCTGATCAGTCATTTGAAAATCCTTTTCCAACTCTGATTTAAATCACTACGTACATTAATCTGTATCCACATAACATATTTACAAGTTATCGTTGTAACCAGCCGTTCATTATCTCGATTCCGGTAACTTAAAACGTAAATATAGAGTCTGATAAAAATGATACGCAATGTATAAATAAAGGTATGTTTTGATAACAATTTTGAATACTGTAAATCAACGGCAAATAAGTTACAACTTTACGTACTTCTTGAAAATAATCTGAAAGAATCAGTTTATATTGGTTATTAGGTATCAATTGAAAAATTACCTAACGAGTATTGATCGCAATGAGTCTGTGTTTGATATGCTGCAAGTATGACTTTGCGGAATATTGTTTTGTTATTGCTAATTATTAGATTGAAATTAATTTTTTTACCGTCCATATGACGATAATTGTTCTAAAAAGCATTATTTTCAGATCCCAAAAATGAAAACAAAACTTAGATTTTTATCAACTCGATTATGTTTTGTGGAAAAATCGTTAATTAATATTTATCAGTATTTTTTAAATAAAATCAGATTATATAGGAAATATCAGTTAGTGACCACGTAACTCGTGAATATGGATTAGATTTAGTTTACATAAAACCACGTGCACGTATTTGGTGTCCTCAATCTTTCTCTTCGATGACAAGAGAACATTCGTAAACTTGATTTATGCACTTTCCGGCTCTAAGTGACGGAGTAAATCTCAAGTCAACATAATTCTGTTTTGTTCTGCTGTTGAGACTATTATAATCCCTGCTTTACAGTTTTCACATTAAAATGATATATCCTATAATTATTTTAATTCAGTGTTATGCTAACTATAATATTTTCTATTATTTTATTCTAGTCTGTAATCCATATTGTTTTCTATTGTATAAAATAAGTTAATTCACCTCCTTTTATTACCATTCGTAGAAGTCAAAGTGTAGGTGGAAAATCGTGACTCTTATTTACTAGTATTGTATTTTACACATAGTTACCAAAAACATCGAGGTATAATTGCTTCACAAAGGCGCGGCCAGTAAACTTTATGCTTTGAATATAAGGATGATAATCGATTGCATTATGAGTCACAGTTAAATGCAATAGGTGCTCGTGGGTGTAATACGTAACATTTTGAAGTTTGCTCACAAATAGAGACATTTCTCAACGTTTGACACGATCTCGTAAAAAATTTGTTTACGTAAATATATTTGGGTGTCGTATACAGAAGATATAAAATTTTATTATGTTAGTTTAGAATATGCGCCTACATTACGATTTGAGCATGCGTGACTATGGAAGTACCTACCTAATAGTATGTTTTATTATTTAACACCATCTTGGGTTTTCTTACGGACGTTGCAACATCGGACTTGTAATACTTCCAGAATAGTACACTTTTCCACACTATACGAGGGGTAACACTAGTTTTACAACTAAATGAAAAAAACTTTCCAATCGGTCATATTTCCCATTTTGATGTCTGCTGATCAGGCAAAAGAATCATTTGATGTAAACATGTGATGAGCCTTTAACGCATTGCTAAAGCCAGAAACATACACGCACGAAAAATCACAGTAGATATAGATGCCAGTAAAAAGTATGTATGTACACGGGAGACATACAAACTTCGCCCGAAAACCACGTTCCTTTTAATACATACTCCGAGTGTTCGTTCCTAGCGAAACGGGGATATAAAATCTTTAGTTTCATGTGAATAATACTACGGAGCGTGCCGCTAGTTCGAAACCACAGTTGCTTCAATGATCCTATTTGTGCTTGGTGGGGTCGATCCCCAATGAGCGATTTCATCCAATTAAAATGTTCACACGTCACGCTCAGCGGGACACGTTCTGAGACTCTCGTCTGTGAAGCGAATGTGTCTAAAGGATCCCATTATTAGGGAACAAAACAACAAACGACTCGGTAAAGTATACAATGAAGTATTTCATATGACACGTGAATGTTTTTTATGTTAGTAGCTATCGGGCACGCGGGCCGACGTGAACGGACTGACTGACATGACTAGCCTGTTGGCCGAGTGGTTAGAGAACGGGATTGCTAAACCGGAGGTCGGGAGTTCGATTCCCACTCAGGACAAACATTTTGGTTATGAGCACATTTGTTTGTTATGTGCCTGGGCATAAAAAATATCGATACATAAGTATTATATAGTATTTAACATATAAATGTGTTTATCAGTTGTTATTCGGTTACACAGAAATTAACTTGCCTAATTTGGAGACAGATAGCCGTGTGGGGAATTATCCCAGTAGTCATTATTATTTATTATTACTGGCTACTACAACCTATAGTAATGACGAGGTTTATTTCCGATCTTATATAGGACTATGAGACAGACACAAATGGTATTCTTGAGGACTAGCATGAGAAACCGCGTTTTTGTCCACCCAGTTAAACCCGTCATACTGAAATATGTGTTAATTCAAGTACGGGCAATTAACAGAAGGAATGAATTGATCTGGTGTACCCGCCGGCCAGAGCTGACCAGAATTTACTTTGCTGAAATAAAAACTCAATCAGAAATGTTGTAACTATAATCATTTGGCTTTGAAAATACATTTACATTCTCCTAATAAACTAGAAGAACAGTTAACAAATAAATTCCGCTCTCCGAACTTTACGTCAATCTAAGTTTAGTCCGATGCGTTAATAAAAAGCATTGAAACCCGTAATTGTCTTCATACCTCAATTCCTAATGGCTTTCCTTTCGTTAATGGTTTAACGTCCCAATTAATCGAGATCAGCGCTTTCAATACCAGTTACCAGTTTCTGCTTTATTTACTAACGCTACCGTTAACGTAATTAACTTGGTAATTCATGGAGCTGCTTACTATTTTCTCTACGTGTTGACGAGATACTTATGAGTGCACTTATGCGCACGAATTTAATTAAAGTGTAAAGTAGAGGTTTTGTCTTTGATATATTTATTTTCTCAACTTAACATGAAGCATCTCTTTGTGATCTATTTCTACAATTGAGAAAATCAAGACGCTTTCATAGATTACAACGTACTATATGTGTATATTGGCGCATATCAGAGCATTATATCCGAATGACTTAGTAACTCTGTTGAACATGAATCTCTTGAAGACGGAAATGTTCCCATTAGCCAACAGCACATTATAAATACAATGTAGTAATAACTATAGTCATAGTTTTGGTTCTGTGAGTATCCTAAGCTTGAAAATGCTTATTAAAATGTAACTTAAGTATCACGTTAAAAGGTTAATGTACAAACATACTCAATAAACAAGTACCTATAGTATGCTTAAGAAATCTCTATGTAAATATAACTGTTAATAATTTGAAATGATTACTTATGACGCTTTAAATATACTTACAAATTGCACTAGCTCTTAAACCTAGTTCAAAGAATATGAACATCAAACAAATTTACGAAGTTATGTTAATATCTGTGGCACTGTCGGATAACGGTAGAGTTGGTAGTGTGACCCTTCTACGTAACGACCGTACACTTACGTCAAATGTATCCCATTATTTTGGCCAGTAGGTACAGTTAGGTCAAACTCTTTTCTTTAGCTGTATTATGCAACTGGAGTTTCTTTGATATGTCTTTTATTATAATGAGTTTTACCATATTTGTTACATTTAAAGCAGAAGAAATACAATTACCTATTTTACGTGCAAACAGGATAAGATTCGTGCATTGGAAGTGTAATATATTATAATATAAATGCGTTGAACGCGGTCTACTTCGTTAAATTAAATTATAAACGTACGTAGTTTTCTGAATGTAACGAACCTATACGCCCACGGTTGTAACATTAATATATAGCCATTGTTTTTGTCGGTTTGCGAGATAATAACGACATTTGATTTATCATTAAAAAGCCTGTGGGTGTTGTTTCAATAGGTCACGGCTTAGAATTAACCCCTTATCGTGTTACACGAGCCGTTTAACAACCGTTTATTGTATTTTAGTTATGTATTTCTTGTATTGTAGTTATTCGCTGCTAACAATGGCGACTTGAGCTGGCAAAGTACCTACACCTTCTTGTAGCTACATATTTATCTGATCTTAACAAATAAAATGTTACAATAGTAGTCTTTAGTGTACAATAAAAATTATTGTATTTGATGAAGTAATTACAACTTCAATTTTACAAATATCTACAACAGTTTTTTAAGATGACATTTTTAACACAATATACCTTATGTTGTTTTAATTTTAAGTATCTTATCAATAATGTAGATAAATACATAAATCATATTAAAATGTTTTCGAACACAAATATCTACCAGATGATAAATACCAGATACCAAAACGTTCATTAGTTCAATTGATATTTATATGTAGTTTCAATGCAGTATTCACGTAGAGGGAGTTAAATCTGGCAATCGGGGAAGTACGTGCAAGCATTCCCCAAACTCTGCCGCTAGGCGATAGGTACGTGAAGACATTTTTTAGGTTGTAGTCGGCGTAAATTTAATTTGAATTATAATATCATATCTCACATACACGTATAACATGTATAAAGAGATTTAAATCTAGAATATCATAAATGCCTCAAGATCGAAATTATTTGTATCAATACACAACAGTAGAAGATAATGGTTTATTTTTCTATAGTGGTTAATATTTTAACTATATATAACTATACATATACATATACACATAACCTGCTTTTTACAAAGACAAAGACAACAAAGACAAAGACGTTTATTTGCACAAATATGGGTACATATAAAGATGTTACAAGTCTACTAGTTCAAGCTATATTTTGCCTTTTACGGCGTACAATTAGAAATAAAGGTACAATATAATAGTAAAAGTAACCAGTAAGTAGAAAAATCGAGCAGTACCCAACCCGGGATTTGAACCCAGGTGAACGAGGCAGTCAAATATTCGTACATGGATATATGAATCTATACCTGTAGATTTAAGTAATTATTGATCGCTCACAGCTTCCGTTCATACAAGTTGTTTAGCAGCTCGATCGTCTCAAGAGCCTTCAGAAAGCAAGAAAAGTGGAATGTATTATGTTTATTCGAAAAGTTCCTCGACGAAACCCTTTATTTTTCAGTTCATAAATAGCTCAATATAACAGTATTTAAAAAAGTTATTTCTAAAAAAAGCGACAAAAGCAAACAAATATTTTTTTAACAGTAAAATATGGGTACTGTTGGATTTTTCTAATTTAGAATTTCTAGTTCGAGTTCGAGTAGTGACTCGGAGTCTGGATGTGTGCCCGGCGCATGGCAATAGACTCACCGCCTATTCCATTGTGGGACTTGGAACTGGTGAAATGTGGGGGTGTAGTACACTCTTCTGCCTACCCCTTAGGGGATTACAGGGGTGATGTTACGTTATAAATAACCGTATCTTGCCGCACGTAAGAATTGACGAACAGTATTATATATGTAAATAGAATTAATTAAGCGAACGAACTTTACTAATTACGATAGACGCAAACAGGGACGCTCTGATACAAAACACAAACGCCCTGAGGCTGTGAAATCACGACGTGCCGTGATAATGCTTCTCGTCTGTAGTCCCGTTAAAGGGGCAGATAATAACAATAATCAAGATAACATATTGGCACACCTTTATATACGGCCTTCTGATTCTAAACTAAGAAGAGTCTGTAAAGGATCTAACGCAATAAGTATTCGTATAGCTGACGTTAAATGTGCATTATTTAACAATACTACATATATTGACACTAGTTGTTAACCCCGGCTTCGCCCGCGTGTTCAAAATAGTAATGATAATAATATGAAAATAAAAAAAGTGTAA
>DWDX01003455.1:0-13102 GCA_018245675.1 Agara michaeli | reverse complement strand
GTCCTGGGTTCAAATCCCGGGTTGGGTACTGTTGGATTTTTCTAATTTAGAATTTCTAGTAGTGACTCAGAGTCTGCCCGGTGCATGGCAATAGGCTCACCACCCATTCCATTGTGGGACTTAAACGTAACTGGTGAAATATGGGTACGTAATCAAATACATTTAAACCTATTTATTAGCTAGGGGATGGTAATCATTGCTTAAGTAAAAATTTGTTATCTTCCCAAGGCATTTTATAAAGAATAAAGTAATAACTTACATTAGATAATAAGGCTGCATTTTGATCACTTTAAAAGGTATCTATTTGAACCGTGAATATGCACTCACAGGTCCGACGCCGTTGCATATTACAAATGATGTACTTAATTAAGCGAGACGTAGCGCGGTCGGCTCTTAGATGGGTGACCACTAGTGGCAGGTATCACGAGCGTATGCTCCGACGTCAATTCGTCGTCCGCAGTCCGTTCTGCTTGTTATCATGAATTAACAATCGTTAAACCGTGTCGGAGGCCTTAAAGGTGACTTAAAAACATCTGGCTGTCGGGTTGGCCCACTAACCCGTATCTCGACCCATCCGCACTGGTGCAGCGTGCTTCACGCCTCCCGCATTTACAGGAAAGACCCGTGCCCAGCAGTGAAACGCAAAAAGGGTGCAGCCAATTTTATATACAAAAAGCCCATTAATGATTGACGAATTACTGGTGATATTAAAAAAAATTACAGTACATTATGCAAACACTTTATATTAAATCACAGTGTAACACAGATCAACGCGATGCTCTTTTGTATGTACTATATTATGCACGGATTACCCAACGGACAGAGTTACTCGCACGGAAAATCTGCACTTTATCAGTGAAGGGTGTTCAGACTAAGAGCGTACTATTTTCAGTTACTTTTCGATATTTAAAGAAGTTTAGTTTTAACATTATACTCTGGATAATGTACTCATATATTTTGTACTTACTAAAATCTTACTTCTCATAAGTGCAATACGCACTACAATGAATTCGACTCTATTACTATATATAATTAATTGCCTGTAAATGAACTACTCGTAATACTAAAAATGAAGTGCCTGTTGAGGACGCCAGAGAATAAGAGAGATAAAATTTGGAAAAATAGTTAGATAAATTTATTTCGGGTTTATTAGAAGATTTGACAACGTAAATTTTTTTTAGATCGCAAAACATGAGGCAAAAATGACATGGAAATTCTTACAATAAAATAAAAATATAAAAATACAAGGAGTTTTGTTGGCTATTGTCTCCATATAATAATTCCCAAAATAAATATGTGTAGATGGGAGTAATTGAACGTTTTATATTCATTTTGTATCCCAAAATTACTTTTTGTTGTTTTATTGTAAACACAAAAAATTAATGAATGTTGACTGTAATACTTTCCTTTTGAATATCAATTTAATACATGGATAGAGTTTGAGGGCGGCGTCGAGTACATTGAAAGTACAAGTGTATTCGTTTTTGCCCTGTGTAAATTGCGATTTAAATGGATTGTCCAAAGTAATGGATGAGTGATGAATGAAGCCACTCGTGCTCACTCTATTTCACTTCGTTGCAGTAGACAGCACTAACGATTCGCCATCGATCTCGAACGTGCGACCATCCCGCACCGGACTAACCCGAATATATAGCTACGTATTCGCACTACGTTACGTATGTTATGGAGAGCGGGGAGCGGCGAGATACAATATTAAAACGCCGTCGAATGAAAGCTCCATGGGAAGTTAAACACACGCCATCTGCACAACTGATTGGTAAAATAATGGCTTTTGCGTGAGTGTATTTTCTGTTCATTCTTTTGTTTGTTACAGATTTTAAGACTATAGTATTAGTAGCCATAAAATATCATTGACAGTTCTAATGAGCATATTTTATGCAGTGATATTAGTCGCGATTGGAACATTTCTTTTAGGTACTGAAAACATTGTTTTTCTGTCACGTCACACATTATTTTTGAATATTCAATTTTGTTGTAATGTTAATCGGTTTAACCCCCTTTAATGAATTCTACTGGTAATAATAACCTAAATTATTTACTTGAACTTGAATCTTGCTCTATCGGAAAATATAATAGGTACCTATCACAATTACGGTAATGTAATTAACGAATATACATAGTTTGTCGTTTGTAAAACCTATTTAGGAAATTATAAGTGAATATATTTTGCTTTTTAGTGAATACAGAGTAACCGATATGTGCAACCTCGTATGTGTGTTTATTTCTCGAAATCCATCCTCACCCTGTTACTTTTATACTCTATCCTTTGCCCAACGGTTCTCTGGCACTAAACGCTACTTTAATGATGAGATTGCTTTTCATTAACTAACTACGTTGTATTGATGTAGTCTAGTTTGAGTTCATTTTCTTTCGTTTCTTCTGCCCTATATTATGAACAATAGGTACATATATTGTATAGTATAGAAAATAATTTAAGCGTGTATATAAGAAGTTCTGCCATCGTTAACCTCGTAGTTAATTTGGAGTTAATGTGTAATGGTATGAAGTTCAATGAAAGTATAATTTTACAATCAGTAACAATAATTGACACTGCGATAACAATGTGATCCAACTACTCAGACATTACGTACCTACAATTAAAGCTACGGCTAAATGGGACAACTTTATAGAAATGGTTGCACAATCCATCACGCGTAAGCGAGTCCGGACGGACCACTTAGCCACTGCCCGCTACCAGCGGATGTAACCTCCGCCAACATCCGCTTTGCTATTCGAGTTCGGAGCGGCGAACGATTCATTATTATTTCGTAGTCTAGCATACAAAGGCTTGCGTATTAAATGCAATATTAGTGTACAAATACCAAATCAGCACTAAGCCAACTTCGCCACGTCAAGCAAGTGTCTAGTAAGGCAATGACTGGCGGTAGTGCAGCTGAAACGATACCAATTTGCTTGTCTGCTTTTGCTTCTTTTACGTAATTTTTTTGTATTCTTATTATAGAAGTTAATTATCTTAATTAACTAGAGCTAAATTAAATAAACAACTTATGTTAGCTCTGTGCCCAGTAAAATAAAAATTTAATATCTTGCCCTTTTATGTCAATTGTTAAGGAAGCCTTATTTTTATACTAGACTGGCTGCCCTGGCCTCAAAAGATTTCATTAAAAGTAAAGGTGCTCCATTCACCTTCCGGAACATCTTTTATTCGTACTAGTGTTGTGTACGGCGCAATAAGAATGCGACAGTAATATTACAGTTGAGGTTAATCTTTTTTTATTTGACTCGTCACGTCTAAAAAGTAACAATTCTTAATTCAATATTCTCAGCCGTAATTTTGCTTCAAAATGACTAATAATACGTGCTTTGAATAGTTATTTCTCTAATATCCAATGTACAATCAAAATATAAAGTAAATCCTAAACCGAAGTAACAGACTGGTTCACCCTGTGGGAGAAATGTTCAATATTAACAGATTAACTCGGTCGGGGCCCGGCTTCATAAAAATAAATTCCAATATTCTGCTCGTTACTCTCATAATTCTCTAAAGGAACGACTTTCACTGGAAACTTTAAGACGGACGATTGGAGAATAAAAATTGTATTTTTACAGGGTGAAATTAAGCTTTTATTTGGAAATTTACGAGCTGCAGTTATATCGCCCCGCTTTAATAGCAGTTTGATGGTACACGTCGTGTAAAGTGGGTCCTAAAGAGGTGTGCGTTTTAATATGAATGAGCTCACGTAAACATGTGCCAATAAAACATTGAATCACACTTCCTTAACGTTTTCGAGTCTTCAAATTATGTTTTATTCATTGAATTATAATTAGTATATGCTGTATTTATTTTTCGAAACGTTGTTACGTTAATGAATACCATTTAAATGGAGATTTGTAGCTTTCCTCGTTAATCATAATGGTGTTAAGGGTTCTCTGGTAAAGAATGGCAATAGGTATTAAGTTCGCTATTTGTATGAAACAATAAAGGGTTGTTAAAGAAACAAGTTTTCGCTTACATCATTCAAATGAATATATAGCGAGGACTATTTAGTTTTGGGTGGAAATGTAAATCTTCTGTTTTATATTTATATAGGTAACTGATTTCTGTTTAAAGTTGAAACTTAGCTTGACTTATTGAACAACATTGTGTATAAGTTATGGTAATATTAATTTTCGTGGTGGTATTGGGGTGTTTTTTGTATTTTTGTATTCATTTGCATATTTATGATGATACTTAATTTCCGATAAAAAGAAGAGTATTAACAAACACATAATATCAATAGTTTCAAACTGATGTCTGATCATGTTTACGGTTCGCCCGGGGAATTGCCAGCGCCACATCTATTTCTACCAGGAAACAGTTGTTATTACAACAATTCTAACTACATTCATAATAATTAGACTAATATTACAAACAGTTCTATTACTAATGAATATTAACCATCTAACTGTAATTATCACCTATTACTAACTGATTTCACACCAACAGTACTATTCCTGTGTAGTTCCATTTAGGGTTTGTTGCAGATGTCCATGGGCGGCACTTGTGTCGTGGCTCTTCACATAAAAAAGTAACATACATATGTACATACAAATGCGAACAGAGTTCACCAGACTACGCTAACATTTGTTCATAATGTGAGACAAAACGCTTTGTAGCAAAAATAATTAGCTAAGTAGATGATAGTATCTCGGTCACCGATACTGCAACAGAAGTTTAAAAAAAAATTGAAATACTGTATTTCTATAAAATTCTCAGCTTAATCAAGTTTTATTTTAGCTTTTATTTTGAATAACATGGATTGGCTTTTTATACATTCAGTATATACAATAAAAATTAACATTCAAATATATATAATAAGAAATTGCAAATAGTCTCGATAATAAATAAAAAGTACCAACCTATGTAGGTATACCTAGTGTTTTGTGGTAAAATTAGTGACGTGTCTCATCCGGGTATTAAATCGTGAAATAAATAAATCATAACTACTCGTCCATTTGTAGATACAGTAATGACAACTCAATCTTCCAGTCCACTCAATGCTAAACGCCTACTTACTTCAGACACTCCGTCAGCGGACATTGATCGAGCATTATCGCTACTCCTGAGACTTAGATGGAATATTTCGAAGCCACTCGAAAATAACACTTAATGAGCAACATAGTATATATAAAATTGAACATTAAATATAAAGAAACATTCAATAGATTTTATTTACAAACCGTCCCGTACATTATTTATTGGAAATATTCATGATTCCATATTATGACTGTCATTATAAAAGTCGTTGTAATAATATTTAGTTAGTACATGTACTAATTAAACATACATTTATTATAAATATTCAAGCGTTTGTCGTTTCTAAAAAGTTGTTTTAAAATAATGTGTTATATATACAAACTTCACTTTATAATTAGCTATCTTCAGCGGTGCTCATAGAACAACTACCTTTACTGAGAATATTGCGTAAGTTCAGTGTTAGTAAACTAATATTCATGAACTCCATTATGTTAAATAACATACAGAGCAACTATTACAACACAGTAATGATAATGAAAAGTTCTAAATCTCATTATTTCAAACCTTTGGCGCCCTCTATGTATTAAACAACAAAATACAATGTTTCATTCAATTTTAACGGCAGTGATAGTCTAGTGGATAGTGGACAAGCAATTACATCAAGCAGGTAGGTACATAACCTACACGGTATCTAACATCGTAGGGACTATAGTATAGGACTCGCAGGTGGCTATTGTTTAAATGAGGTAGTGTAAATCTCTTAATATGCATACATACATACATTACATGTTCGTGGCTTTTATAATTTATTATTCAAAAAATTCAGCGCCGTCGGTAACTTTGGATTTGGGTTTGATCTTTTGATCAGGAAAAGCAATCCGTGTATGGCAGATAACATAATAACGCCGTAATGTTGGTTCTATAAACGTGTGATTACAATAGTTACAAGAATATTTTAATACAGATATCAAGATCATTGTTTAAAATATAGGTAAATGCTTATTTTATCAATAGATAAATATGTATTGACAGTGTCATTACTAAATCCCAATCGAAGTGTAAAAATGGCTGCTTAACGAGCGTACGCAATAATTTGAAATAAGAACTTTTTTGGGTTTTGTTTAGATAAAAGATGTTCCATTTTGTTATCGGTATCCTAACGGTAACTGAAGATTGTGTTTTCTAAAAAATATATAATTTGGTTTAGGTTTTATATTTCGATTTCAGTTTGTGTTGTGTGGAAATCGCGTGGGACTCGGCCTTATTTCAAACCAGACTGTTCCTCTTATTGCTGAAAAATAGCGATATTCTGTTCCCTCATACTTTAAGACATTAAGATCTCATACTTTAAAAATACATTTCTGTTCTTATTTGTATCTCTAATCAAGTGTCAGATATCCTAACTAGTATTCAGGTTCGCTGTGGAATTCTTGTAACTTATTTTAAGTGACAAATTTCACTTATTTTGTGATAAGATACAGAAAATATTGCTACCTTATTTTTATTCTATCGAATGTAAATGGGTTTCATTCATCAATCATATTAATGTAACATTACTGAATGGCAGTTTTAAGATTACAATGTGTCGTACATGATAATGAAATCGGTAAATAAATAAAGCATAGGTATATGGTACAGTAATTGCATATAACACAATATTAGCTTAAAATGCTTTTTACTCTTAAAACGGATTTAATAAGATCGGCACTGGGTTTATAAGTTCATATAGCGTAATTCTAAGACTACGTCTTGCGCTAATAAGCTCTTTACATTTAAGTGTAATTACATCATGCCGCATTTAACACTACTTAGTACTTTTAATTAATAAAATAACGCGTTTCATAGTTCAACCAACTAGGGTTAATCTTATACAAGCAGCCTCAGCGGCGGTTCTAAGTCTTTACACGCCCCGGATACTTGAATGAGAAAACTTTAAGATACAAAGAGCCTTAACTTCTGTGGCGGCACACAGCGACACTTCAAATAACCTCGTTCAATACGAGATACAGACGATGAAACCCCTCTGCTTATAATTTTATAAAGTAAACTCTTTTGAAGTCAGTTTTCCAGATATCCATAAGCTAGTCCTGAATTATCCACTTACACATGATTGCAGTCTTTAGTGTGTAAGTTTGTTAACCATAATACACGAAAGTGTGCTTGGTTCACTTGAAAGTTATTATATACCTATTCGTACAATTTTCAAATTGTATTTAAAAAGATATATGTTGTTTGTTTTGTTTTTTAGTTAGTTTTTAAGAGACAGTCTCTTAAAGACCTTTGTCACTGTACTCGTTATGGAATGGACTAACAAGCGCGAGATAGAGCTCCGACAACTCTTAGCTCAAGAGGACAAGGTCGTGGAGGTAAAGTCGCGTTTGCACGCATTTGGCTTTATTTTGAATACCCTCGGGTCAAAGGAAATAGCGTTTAATGTTTATATTTCTAAATTCGATTTCGGGCTTACCCAGCTGTAACGGATAAATAATTCTTATTCAATCACATAAAACTCTTTAGGGTTCACGGCATAGTAACAAAAATGTTCTATCCAATATTCTATAATTTAATCAATTCAATGTTTTATACTTTATATGTTTTCTATTTGAAGACGGTGAAGTAAAGTTTCAAATACGAAGTGCATGGGAATTGTGATTGTGATTTTCAGTCGAAACGATGTCTGCCTCAGTGTATCTTAATTTGCCAGTACACTATCGATATTGATTTACACACACAACCGCTGTATATATCGAGCGAAGTTATTATTCGAGCAGAACTGCGAAGTTATAGCAGTTATTAAACTTTGAAAACAGGAATAAATTTAGCTTTCAGCAGCACAAAGTTTAATAAACATGTTCCGAAATGTAAAAGCCAATCGAATCATGTTTATTTCCTTCAGTACGTGTTAATTGGGACGCGAAGCACGTCGGCTTGTTGACTTGCGACAGCGCCATTAGGCCTGGCGCTAAGGGGAGGCCACTTCACCCCTAATCCACCCATCACCCGGGTCACCTGCATTACAGATAAAATGGTTTAATTTAATACGAGAACACTTTACGTACCAAAGAAGAACACAACAATCACTAGTATAGTGTTACCACGATACCGACAATTCTACGCTACGTGATAACATGTGTTGAATTATCTTACTATATATACTTCTTGTGTGCGTGTGTATGTCACTAAACTCCTCCTAAACAACAGACCGATTTTGATGAAATTTTTTGTGTATGTTCTAGGGGACTCGACAATGGTTTGGATTCACAATTTGGTCCACGGGAAATGTTTTTTAAATTAATTTTTAAGTAGTTGTTTATTTTACACGGTTTCACATTGAATCCGACAGACTGTGCTACAATCGCAGTGTCAAATATTAATTAGCTGTCAAACATAATATGACGTACGAGTACGTCCCGTCGAATAAGATTAAAGTCGGTTCAGATTGGTGTAACTAAACTATTTATTTATTGTGAGGCTGTACGAAGTTCGCCGGGACAGCTCGTGTATGTATATATACGTATATGAATGTATGTATAAGTTATATATGCCAAGTGCCTTAAGAATGTCAATTTCACGAAATTTTTATACAATTATTTTTAAGCAGTCGCTTCAGTTGTACTTAATTTGCTTATTGGCGCTCAACGCGTCCAACTGTTCAGGCATTGTTTGATATTATAATTATTGAATATGAGTCTATAGACTAATTATACTCAGTTATTATTAATTCTTCAGTAAAAAGAGTGCGATTGATCTTTTAGCTCCTTTTTCGGGTGTATATATGTATGTATGTATCTCTATCTATGTACATATGTATGTTTGAATCTTACAACTCAAATTTAACTCACTTCCTGCTGTCCGATTTGCGTGAAAATTTGTACACGTGTCCAGATCCGATGACAATACAATATTTTTTATAAAAAAAGAAACTAACAAAAAATTTTGCAGTTTAAAAAACTAAAAAAACATGCTTTTGTTGTAATTCTAACTAAAACGTATAAAACAATTTTAGAAATAATAAAAATGTTAAAACGCGTTAAAGGTTTACATGGTCTTAGGTCGATGGGGTGGTCGACTAAACATTTTCAATTTCTGTTTCCTCTGTTTCTTACTGATTTAATCGTTGGTTAGCGGTTGGTGGATAAATCGATGATTTATTTCTCACACATTATATTTCAGTCTATGTTGTGAGCAATATCTGTATATATCTTGTAATCTATCTCTGTAGGTAATATCTGTATTCTTTAATTTTATTCAGCATAAACATATATAACGGCTTGTAAGTTAACCACAAGATGGCCCATCTGCCTGTTTGCTACGTTAATGAAGTTTAAAAATAAATAAAAAGAAACTGTATGGAGTTTAAAATTCTAATTCAATAATTATTATTCAATAAATCGAAGACCCGTTACTAGAACAGTTATTATAAGCACGAACTATCTTGGGATAACATTTTGTCCGTTTCTCTACTATTTATTTAACTATGCATTGGCTTAAGTGACTTGAGCATTGTACGCCTATGAAGTGATGTTTGTGAATACTGCTGTAAATATATCACAGACGCAGCCTGAAAGCCTCAGTTTGTGACGTTATTTTGAAACGCCGCGATCGCTATCAAAGAAACGTACTATCCGTGGTTATCGGTATCTATTCACCTTAATAACATTTATTAGAGAATCCTATGTAATGTGATAATGAAAGACAATCCAAACATTTTCAAATGCAATTATTATGAAAAGTTAATAACAATTAGTCAGATGATATTAACTAGTAATAGGACTGCAGGTCTGACTATTGTTATACGTATGATATAAAACAGTAAGTATGAATGCAGTATCTATCTATTCTCTTCGGAGTTATGACCAACTCCGATGGTCCAGTTAGGACGGTATTTTTCTAGCACATACCCGTACAGCCGGTAACAATACTTTGCACCCCGAAAAACAAATACATGTTTTAACACAGCAATTAAGCGGAGTCATTGCATTTAAACTGCCAATTTTTCATATTTCAATAACTAACGAAGTATTTGGAATCTTTTTGGAACGCTTTCGGTATACAAATTGGATTGGTTGCAAAAAAACATGCTTCAGAGAAGTTGATAATCATCCAGGTATAATACACACCATTACTTATCAGTTGACAAACTTTGGCAGAGGCTTAAAATTATTCGCAAACAAGTTGGCCGGTCATCTGAACTGGAGAAAGCGCGGTAGAGCACGCTATGAGCCCCTCCTAAGAATTTATACTGATGTTGGTATTGGTGTTACGTATAAAGAAATCCTAAAATGCTATTGACATCATCAAATGTGCATTACAAATATGTACAAGTACATGTACACCAAAGCGAAAAATAAAATATTATTAAATGAAGTAAATAAGTACAAAATCAACGTTCACAAAGGAAACTCTTAAGCTAAAGCAATCGGATACAATTTGTAATATGAACCTTGAATATTTATTGTTTTATTCGTGTCATTATTGTCATAATTCTATGTGTTTACAATAAATCGTATTATAATTATTATTTATATACAAATAAGATGTATTACTTATTGGTCTTTTATCGGTTTGATGAATTACATAAAAGCATGTCGGAATTTCGTTTGGTTTTATGGCATGTAGAGATCATTCTATTAAGTTTAATATCAGTAATCAAATTCATATCATTGTGAAATATGTACGTAGATACGTGAACTTCATTTGCTTTATTACTATAATGTGAAATCATTATTAACTTTTAATGACTATATCATTAATTGTCGGACAAAAGCAGTGAAGGATTACAATGAAGAATCTACAAAAATATATTTTCATTAAAATTTATAGGTGTATAACAGAAAACATTCATGTACAAAATTTAAAACACTAGGTTTACAAGCGGGATATCACGTAGGCGTTACGACCTCCACTAATGGTAAATATTGACGCAAGTGACCGTAGCGGAATCCTTCGTTAATGGTGACATTTGATTTATAGGCAGACGGATATTTGCGAACAACCACCTCGCTAACGCGTTATACAGGTAATGTATGAAAAAGCACGAACGTTTTAATGTGGCAGTGAAGCGAACTGCTAACACCTCAGGAAATTGTTAAAACCCCAATTTCGTAAGATAATTTACATTGTGTTAACGAATGTTGAATATATATGATTGCGTGTGTTTGCATATAACGAGTACTGTAAACATTTATCTACAACTCAATCTTAGATGGCCTGGATTAGATAGCTTGAACTTGAAGCTCATTTGCAATATAATCTATGAATATAATTTTTTCATTTTATTGCTTACTTGACTGGAAGTTTACTTAAATCTGGGTAGATTAAAATATTTACAAAGTCGGGCAAGTCCCTTAACAACATTTTACTGTCGCAATAAGGGTTTAGGTATCTGCCCTTACTGCCCCATCTCAAATTTCCAGCCTGTATACTTTATAGACCATTTTGTGGTTCACATTTTTACGACGCTATTCTTAATATATGTATTTATTCAGTACTGAAATAACTATTTACGATCTTAATATCCATTTACCAGCTTGGATTATGAATATTCGAATAAAATTGTTCGCTAATATGCTATTTAATCTGGCTGTCGAGTGGTTGCTGGTTGTCAGGACGTTGAAGCGGGTTTGACAGAAATTAACCCAAGCCGAGTTCTAATTTAAAGTGATTCTGATGGACTTAGATACTCAGAACTGGATGAAACGTGTAAAAATACGACTTAAAATCGGTATATTGCTTAATTTGATAATGAACATAAAAACGCACAACTTGTAAAGCTCAAGCTGCACACGAGGATTTGAATCCCAAACTTCTGGAGTGGGAAGTTATGATCTAAACTACTTATAATTTCAATCTTACCAATAAAAATACTGTTTTGGGTTCATTGAAAAGCGGACGCGTGTTTGTGTGGGTGTGTTTACATGTGCGTGTGATTGTAGTGATGTGGGTGATTGTGGTGTTGTTCTCTATTTCAGATTTGTTTATTGCAGCTACCCATGCCCCACATCTCAACTTTAGTTAACTCGCTGTACGGTTTGTACCGCGTGAATTATCCAGCTATATTCGATGACAGACACCGGGTCTGGGTTTGGCGGTGAGCTATCCAGGTGCGGTAAAAATATTTTCTTGCCACGCGCTGAGATCTGCCTAGCGAGCATCGGTTTCTCGAACGACATCCTGATGTCCTGACAAGGGTCAGTATTCTTCCTCCGCTCCGTTAATTCAATCAATGAATAAACATATGTACCTAGATATTTGATGAACCACGAAAATTTTATTTCAGGGAAATATCTTTGGGAAAAAGAATGTATCTGTCCGGAACATTTAAATGAAATTTTAAGTATTATATCGAACTGAAACGAACTTGAAGAAACTCGAGATCTTATCGAAGCCTGGAAATATTAAAGAAAACGTACAACGGTTAAGATTTTTGCGTCCATTGCAATATGATTTACGGGAACGGGATTTTATCAAAGTCCATTTATTTCTTTTTGTATTAATACATTTCTTCTACCTTTAGATTTTTAAAATGAATATTTGTAATCAATACCATGCGTATTGTCTAAATGTATTTTCTTCACAAAAACATGTATATGTATATACGAGTACGTACATGTATCTATTTGGTGATTGAACGCAATATTATACACGTCCACTTACTTAACGCCTTTAAAATGACAGTTTTTCAGTTTATCAGATTATTATATTATTATTATATAATTATATTGTCCTTTTTCTGTTCCACTAAACAAGGTATTTTGTTCTAGTTGTGCTCCTTATATTACTTAAATAAATAAGTAGCCTGTTTCTTGTTTATTAGTGTCTATAAGAACTTTTAAAATTCATATTCTCCCGTAATTTGTTTTTCATTGTTAACATGATGAACCGATCGTTCGTGCCCTTGGCGTTACCAAGGGCACGAACGCCCAAACAACGATTGGGAGCTCCTTTATTTCAAAACCCTTACGGAATATATAGGTACATAAAAATGAGTTAATTTTTTACAAAGATGGTAAATATGATTGAGAGCTCATATAAGATTTGATGTTTGAAGAAATGAAATGTCTCTAATGTTATATATATATATGTATATATATATATATATAT
>DWDX01003454.1:0-13103 GCA_018245675.1 Agara michaeli | reverse complement strand
AACGTAACTGGTGAAATGTGGGGGTGTACTACACTCCTCTGCCTACCCCTTAGGATTACAGGCGTGATGTTACGTTTAATCATTTATATGGCAGAACAACGTTTGCCGATTCAGCTAGTTTATTAAAATAAAAACAACACAGAACTATACTGGATTATTGTTTGAACCAATAATGTTCATTGATATATCCAACTATTACTGAGCTCTGAGGTTTTCTTTAAAGAACTACTTCAAATATAGATATAGCTTTTACGGGGTAGAATAGCGTGAATGAGAAGGGTAGGCTATTTTGCCACGACGCGTGAAGTACGCATCACTGGCTTGTAAAGAAACGCAAATAACCGCGCGTTAAATAGTGCGTCTGAATCGACACATACACAAGAGCGGTATCTGTTTACTTACCGAACTGAAAGCAAGGGAAGGTGACGTACCGTTAATATCTTTATAACGATTATTTAAAGCAACAATAAGAGTGTCAGAATCAAAACTGCATAGTCATACAGGTCAATATCATTATAATAACGACATGCTATTTTGAGCTCATTGCCATACAAAAAATGTTGAAATTTTGTAATGTTTTTATTCGATTTCATAGTCGCTCCTTCAGTTCGCAGCACACAAACAAATTGAATAGTTTGAATAAATCAAAGAGATTTCGAAATGAGATAGCGGAGTTCAGCAATTTCTGGAACTAACATTAATCGTGGGAAGACGGGGCTACCCACTCTAACTGTTATTTCAATCGGTCAATTGTTTTTGTTTTCAGTGTTATTACAATATTTTAAATAAAAAATTGAGTCGTCATTGTTTTATTAACTTTCACTTCAAAGTTAGAATACAAACCTAAATCTATCTATAAATTTTCATTTAAAATTAAGAGTAAGATATAGAGATTTTGAAAGGGTTCGCCTAACGCTAATCGAGTCTAAGTGCACCTATCACGGTCAACAATAACAGACCAACGTATACAGTAAGAAGTAGTCGCTAAAATAATTATCGTTGCTTTCTCGTCATTTCAATTTCTTTGTATAATTAATTTGTTGCGTTGATTGCGCTGGCTTTTCTCGACTTTTATGAAAGCAAATTTTTGAAGCTTTACCAACTTAATTGCAGGCCAAATATTAAAAAGAAGCCAGTTATTTTTACCGTTAATTTGATGTTACATATTTTAGTGAACCAAAAAATAATAATAAGCTGGAAATAATCCCTAATAAAACAGAAACTTGTATGTGCATTGTTGTGTATAATAAATATGTACATTGAAAACCTTTTATGCATCTTCCTTCTGTATCTTTCATCTGTCATCAGTAGAAGTGCTGTGGCTGTACCTTAAAAACCTGTTGCTATATATGTAGGTTGTTTGTTTATTTTAAATAAATTCTGTGAGCAATGAATTCACGGCCCCTGGTTTACGAGACCAGTGCTCTGACATAATAATTGTGCGAAAGAGGCTATTGGTGATTCGCCTCGAAGCTTTAACGGCCGCTACGGTCACCAGCAAGCGCCAATTAGGGAAAAAAATTCTTTCATTTTCTAACATAATTGCGAAAGTTCAGTTCTGCCTTGAGAAATTATATCCAGGATAAGCAGGTATCTTTTTTTTACATCCTATTATTCGTAATTTTTGTCATTTATTATTAGTGATTATTATCTATTCCCTTTATTTTCTTTAGACAAAAAAATAATTTTAATGTCTGTTTAATCTACACATTTTCTTCGAAAAGAGGGCCGAAAAAAATACAGTGTGTTAAAAGAGCCGGACTTAGATCTGAATACCACGAAAAAATAACTGTTAAATACGTATGCACTTACAGTAGTATTTTAGTAACAATAAACCACCAGTCGTCGCATACGGAGAAAATACGTTGATGGATGAGGAAAGTATGGACGCAAAAGGATACTTTTATTCATTTGTAAAAATACACATAATCGTGACTCGCAGGAATATTTAAGGACACCAGGTATTTTTACGCTTTAATTTATTTCATGTATATTATTCAAAAGAGATGTTGTATATAAATATTTGATGATAGTGTGAAGCGGGCATACTGTAATTCTATCTCCACTATTCGTTGTTAGAAATGGCGGCCAATAGAGCCATAAAGCGGATCCTAAGGATGACATATTGCGAGCATTATTTTTATATACTCTCCACTAGATGTAAAATATTATTTAAAGCATTTCCGATAAACTTTATTGATGTCCGTTACATTTGACATTTGCTATGAGTTTTTTTCTGTTTGTGTTTAGAAGATAATTTGTGATGATTTATTATTACTGTATACAGAACAGACTTAACACATGCATAGCTGTGGCTTTGTTAATGTATTACACCTAATAACTCCAATAAATCATAGTAATGTTTAGTTTTTGTAGCTCACGGTTAGCATTGGACATAACGATACAAATGTGGAACAACCGTACAGATTGTGGCCGTTTAACGGCAATTAAATAGCAATGGTAATAATCCGGATCAAAAGCTTAATATGACAGTCGGCGTATATTGACGCAAAAAAATATGTTGGCACTTCGACTAAACGTTTTTTAGAAGTTTTTTTTTTAAATTTTTGTACGCTTTCGTTTGGTTTACAAAATTTTCAAGTTCCATAAAGTATCGAGTGAATATAGGTCATTTATTTTATATAGCTCCACCTACTACTGTGCACATAAGTATAGAGCATAAGTAGAAAAAAATTCTCTGTTATGTTTAAAATTATTCTCACTATCAAGCCGGTGTATCTCGTATTCTTATTACAGTATTAGGATCGCATGGAATTTATTCAATTAACGCGATAAACGCAAAACAACAGCTACACGAGATTAAATATAATCCGAACAAAGCGAGAGTGCGTCGCGGTGCAGGAAAATAACAGGAAACACTGGAAGTACTTTTGAAAAGCTAGTTCGTGCTAATGCAGTACGTTTATCCTACAGAGAGTGAGCTGAAAATACGAGTAGAGATAGGTTTAGTTTATAGAAAGGTTTAGTATATAGATAGGTTTAGTTTATCTAATAATGTGGTTCATAATAAGGAGTAAGGTTCGTTTCGGGAATGTTTATTTAAGTCACCATATGTTTCTCTATAAACTTAATAGTGGAAGTCTTACGCAGTATGTTGTTTAAATACTAAAATCATTTCCATTTAACGTAATTATTTATAACAATATATGCAATATATGCACGGGTTACACTCAAAAGCAGCTTCTCTGGTTTCTCCCCAGTAAGGACTCAGTGCGGCCCATTTCCGGCTATGATGTTTACGCCTACCTGCAGCCTCAACGACGGTTTAATATTCATTATTGTTAATGTTATAGTTACTTTGTCGCATATGTTTGATTTCTCGTAAGTGGGCCTTTACGTTATCATTGTATATACATTATATCTATTTAACTCTATAAAAAATTATGTTATGCAGAAGTGAGAAAAAGCGCCCGAAGACCGCAATAAAGACTACGGCCACTGTGTTAAAAGTGAACGCGCGAGAAGGATATCAAATCATCTTATACCTAAAGCAAAAGTGAAGTTAGCTGAAATACGATAGCAGCGTGTAACGGACCGATGACGTGCTCTAGTTTTTTTGCATAGCGACATATTAATCTAAAATCAACAAGAAGATACGTTAAAGTCCATAACCTCGATCGGTTGGCAGTGTACACATCTTACCAATGCGCCATATTCGTATGATGTAACTGTACTGTTTGCAAAAGTGATTAACTGTCGTCAATTTATTAATCCGTTTATCGTGCGTATCGTGTATATAATGTGCTGGAAAATTATAGCAAGTAGAGAACGTTTCGGCTTTGTCCCACTAACACGGTCGTCGTCAGCCACATCACATCAAAACAATTCGATTAGCCACTACCGCAGCATTCAAATTACCTAGCTACCCAATTTTGACACGATTTCGTTATTATTCCATTACATTCCTGTTAAATGCGATGGAAAATTACCATTTCTATAGTTCATATTGTATTACGGGGTATACCGTTTATGTACATATTTTGTCATATATGAAAATTATTTTGGCAAACTACTTATTTATACAATTTATAATAAAGAAAAATCAGATATGAAATAATTTTGTCATCGTGTTATACTTTTACTGTCTAATAAAATAAAAACCTCGATAGAAAAAAATATAGGTATAAAATATACACAGTTAAAAATCTTTACACATCGAAATTTTTAAAGCTTAACGATTTAAGCTATTTAGTTAAACGAACCTCCAGAAACATAACACGAGTACTTATATTAGCGTCTCAATGATCGATTTTAATATCATTCAGCGGATGTGAATACGTTATAAAAAGGCTCTGGCGCGATCTTCCGCCTTATCTCCACCCAACAGCTCCTCGAGTATAAATCTATAAAATTGATAGCAACACACATATATATATGTAAAATGTTGGCCTAAATGATGTAATGAGATTTCGTAGTATGCTATCTAAGATTTCAAAGTCAAATCATGCCATCACTGTTGTTACCGTATTACATTAATATAATATGTAATATGATATTGGTTAAAAATAAAAATTAGAGCGTTCTGTAATCTGATTACTTAAATGTGCTTTAATTTTTCCATAAACAAATAACGAAATTTGCTAATAATTGAGTTCAAATACAATACTATTTTTAACGTTAAATGTGCATTAATATTGTTTCGGTACAAGTATTTATTGAACCAGCTTAATATGGTTAGTGAGCGAGTGTGTGGATCAGCGCGCAGACAGGAAACTTTGTCGGAGATCATTTCTAATGAAATTATATTCCATGAGTAAGTGCGGAAGATTTCCTCAACGTTTAAAGGTACGGATTTTTTGTACACAATATGTAAAAATGTGGTCATTATATGAATATAAATATATGTATAATATCATACATTACATAGCCATGTAGGCCTTCAATCTTATTGAGGTGCGTAATGTATGTAATTATCGCAATGTCCCGACATACAACGCGGGCTGACCGACTGAAATGTTTACCGTAATGGGCCTAATTTCTACAAACAAATAATAGCCTTCAGGGACCTGCCGTTTTGCCTAGTTTCGAAGCTGTATGATTAAAAATTACACATTTAGTATGTTAGTAATTAGTATGTACAAATAATTAATTCAATTTACGGCATATAAGGATCGTTGTAATAATGTTAGTTATATTCTTAATTCAATCCGATCAAATATATGTATGAACAACTAAGAAATTTATATAATTAGTATACAGATTACAATTTTACTTATTTAATTATATTGCATAGTATTAGGGCTTTGATTATGATAACGAACTAAAGTTAATAAGAAAATGGGAAGTCAATATTTATGTATTACCTAAGCAGATATTATATACATTAGATTAGATTACATTTGATATTATTACTTAGTATGAATATGAAAATATAATAGTTTTTTTTTTAATTTTGCACAGTTTTCTTGTAAATTGTAATGTACCTTATACATGTCAATAACTTTTAAGTATTAACTTGATTACAAAGTGATCGACATAGATAAACCTATATCATGATAAATGCTTACTAAAACAATGTGCGTTACGCTGTAAATGCTCGTTAAAAACTACTTGCTTGTTTATGGTCATTTATACTTCATGTAAGAATTTCATTGAAATTGTGACAAATACTGTTCGTTTCAAATATATGGATGAATTGAAAGCTGCACGTTAATTTCAACTGATGTGTAGCTTATTTCCATTGAGCACTGCTCAACTAGCATGCAGCACTTTATTGAAGGCAGTGTATCAAAGGCCCTTAACATAATTGCTGTAGATACTCGCACTGGCGTTCGGTATCGTTGAAATGACTCCCCACAGAGCGGATGTGACGGTGGTGTAGAAGCGTCTCCGGTGACGTCATGTCCGGATCGCTCACCGCAGTTCCCTAGAGTCTGGCTTTCAAATTGAGCACAATACGACGACTACTTTCTTACCCGTCAAGTGCATTCCTTTATTCGTTTGGACGCCCGCTGTGTGTCAAAATGCCCTGTGACAAGTGGACGATGAATAGGTCAAGTAATAATAGAGGTCAGTTTTTCAACACGGGTTTTATTCCGACATTAAATTGGAGAATATTGGAATTATGGAAGTATCTATAAATTGTATTTGACAACGGTATCTAGGAATATAAATTCAACGAATAGCAAGACTGTCTATAATAGACAATATTAGGTCTTTCAAAACAAAAAGATATACATATTAACATCACCGATAAAATGCTTGATATATAACTAACTTAATGTTCTTATATTAATATTTTTATATTTCAAATTGCATTATATATTCCAATTGGCATTATTAAAATATGTTAGTTATCCAATGCTTGTAATTAATTAACTAATTAATAAGCGCAACGCATAATTATTTCATTTATCCAGATTGAATAGAATTTAGGGTTTAAAATGGCATGTTGTAAATAATAGAGTATGTCCCTTATTTTTACTCAAGTATAAGAGCTTGTGAAGTGTGAACTTATGAACATAGTTCTAGATAGTATAGTTCTAGATAGTATAGTTCTAGATATCCTGTTCAATAATGTTGTAGTATCATAATAGCAAGGAAAATTACTTTTAGAAATATATGTTTTTCAATTAAATAAAATTCAATCATCATCTACAGCAGCTGTGAAACAGTGGATGATAGATAGAAATTAAAATGGCATAATATTTGGATAGTCGATGTTTCTTAATGGATGTAAATGGCGTCGCGCGTACAAACCACCGTTTGTCACGCCAGTAATGGCGCGGAAAATCGGCGAAGTCCCGCTTTGTTACTGAGGAAGAATGGAGTCGATGAAACGTAGTTAAATAACACAACTCCGAAGCTTATCATCTGACGAGAAATGTATATTTATGGCTCTAAATTTGTTTTCTTAATGGTGTAATTAAGTTACATGATATTTTAAATTTATATAACATTATTGTATAATTTGTATAACTATTAGAACATGCACGTTAAAAGGTATTCAAATACGTATTTCTGAAAGATCTTCATGATCGTTAAATTTAAACAAACAAGTTATTTTATAAAATGAATTTCACAGCGTTCGTAATTTAAAGATCTTAATAGTCACAATAACGAATGATAAATTTCTGAACAGTTTGCGCTCAATTTCAAGGTATCGTGTATCTTATGTTTATCCACCATAATTACTTGTCATATAAACATAGTTGCTAGTAAAAGTATGTATTTATATGTATGTAGTAGATAGAAATATTTACCTAGGCGTTTTAAGTAAAAAAATTCGCTGTCTGTTTATAAAATAAATAAATACAAGCGAACATAACATATACACTATACGTATTATTTTTTAGTAATTGGAAGAGTTAAACAAATTGTACTCCACATTTCCCACTGATACTTTTGAAGGCAGGGAATATTTACCAATATAGGTACCGACTCTCTTTACAGAGGTAGCTTTTGTTTTTCTATGGCATTAGTGGATTTATATTAATAGGTAGTTTAAAACATCTTAATATGATTTAAAATATTTCTTTGATAAATGCTACATCCGTAACACAAAAGCGATGGAAACGCTAAGGTCACACGCCTGATTAAATATTTTCGCTTCAAGGTAAATAGAGGGCACGATAGCAAAATTCTCACGAATCTCAATTCGTTTTTATTTTTATAATACTCGGTACATGGAGGTTTTAATATATGTGTGTTTTTCAAACGTGCATATTTTATCTAAATTATAAATACAAATTATTTATAAATTATTAATAGTTATCGAAACAGTTACTTAAACTTGTATTTAACGATAATTCATTTAATTCGAATGTTATAGGGAAGAGAGAAAAAACGAAAATGAAATCTTTCCGAGTACGTTTTCTACCTACAGGATAAAAGTAGATTTATTTCAGGAGGAGATAATGATCGCGATCGTTAGGGCATGATTTTTTAACGTAATTACTGAATGTGATGTTATCAAACAGCGGAAAAACAAGATTCGTATAGATATATGTTTACACCAATTTTGGTCATTATCATTAAAGGGAACTCAGTTTGATAATCAATAGACTCTGTAGCTCCTGAACGACTACTATAATTAAAATCGAAATGTCAGATATCTCTGAAGACTTCGTTCTAATCGAAATGCAATTGTTAGTAAGTATTTTTTATAATTACTTACGTATGTATGTGTACGCAATATAATAAGAATTAGATTTCTCTTTAAACGTGCTTAATATTTCCTTCCTTAATATAGAAAGAAATATTCAATAACAAGATGTACCTAATTATAAAAAAATGTGGTCTAAATTGGATAATATTGTTCAATGTGTTTTATTTTCACTCGTGAGGTAGAACATGTCGGTAAAGAGGTAATGTTCGGAACAAGTCGGAGATAAACGGGAAGGAAGCCATGACGAAACTACCGCGGTGTGCGAAATTGCGCACTGGGAGATAAAGGGTTGTCATGTAACACAGGGTGTCCCGCGGGGAAAATATATAGCATGTCCCGAAAATATTGCTCAAAGGCTTGTAGAGAAGCGTTATTGGAATGATTCTCGGGGTCTCGTTAAGCCATGTTTACCTAAAACGTAATATTTTTATTGCTTTGTTTTCATATTTACTTATCGACAATAAAGGGAACTTAAAAATATGTATCCAAATATGTATAATTTGTATTTCAAACCTTATGTATAATGACTTATTTCAAAACAAGATTTATTCACTTTTCATTCAATACATGAAGATTAAACAATCATAAATAGCTTACGTGAGTATTTTGTTGTGGTTTAAACATAAAATTCTTTCATAACCTTACGTAAGTAAGTATATTATTCTTGAAAACAAACAGTAAGTTTCAGCGAAAGCTTATTATATTCTTACATTTGACAAATCCATTTAGATTTTGTTCGCGGCGCCTGGCTTTGCGAAGTTAATAACTCAGTTACAGAATCAAGTGTTTTTATGAGTGTATATATTTGTACGCTGTAAACACGGATCAGTATAAGCACCGCTGCTACATATAAATATTTAATCTATATTAATAATATTTTTAGGTACCTATTTGAATGGATTTACCTAAAACTATATCCAACGTTTTTCGATGTAATCTTTGTATGTTAGTGTATCTCGGTGAGGTTTTGAAGTAAGGGATTTACCTTTAGTAATTCCCAGCGTTATTCCATAACTACACATATCGTTTGTGATGTGCCGTCACCGCTATTGAATTATTTATCTGAGATAACCCACTTAATTATTAAGCGAGGTGCGGTCCTAACGGCTAAGAGGCACATGGGGTGTAAACGTTTCAACATTATCCGCAAAGCTATGTTCACCAAGCTTCAATAACATCTACTCCGCGTGGGTATAATCTATCGATTATTCATTATCGCTAGTGAGTACGAAGGTATATCATTGCATATTAAAATGACTAAATAATGACATCTTTATTAAAATTATTTAAAAACATTTAATATAGTAATAGCTGTTTCTTGTATTTGATCATTCAAATTGAGTGCCAGATCGACTTATAACTAAATAATGCAAACGTACTTTATCACCTAATAAGACTCCAACATGAAATTTATATGAACTATTAACTTTGCCCGCGGCTTCTTCGTCCGCGTAAAAATCAGTGTGTCACAAAGTTTTTCGAGCGTAAAAAACGACCCCGCGGGAATTATAGGATAAAGAGTAGCCTATTTGTTGCTCCACAATTAATTAATGGACTATTTACAAATTGATTTAATTGAAAGAGAGAAAAACCAATTATTAAGTACATATTCGATTTTGTCCACTCCAAGTCAATCCCTCCCTACTCACGCAAGCATCCCGCAGCCGCTTCCTCGCGTGCTTCCCATTCTATGCGTGATTTTTCGTTGCGTAATTTTGAATCTATGATATCTCCTAAAGTATTTATTATAATGATGTACTGTAAAGTACAATTTCAATCTAGATGAAATGCCAAAGGTGACCGTTATATTTATTTTGATAAGAATTAATACCAAATTGGAGAAAATACATTAACAATAACCCGACAAATTTAAATTTAAATAAAATATATTTAAATGGTTACTGTGGCTCAGTCTTAAGAGATATATATATATATATATACTATCGCGAACTTTTTTATAGATTTTTTGTGGACAATATTTTTGTAGAACATTGTTTTCATGTATCTCGTAAGGTTGAGTCAGCGCACGCCACGTAAGCGTTCAGGAGACCCATTTTCGGCGACCTTTTCGTAAAACAATGAAATTTCTGAAAAAACTAAAAAAAAATGGGAGAAAAAAGTAGCCTATATTCATCCCAAGACCCTCAAGTATCTCTATATGAAATTTAATCACAATCGGTTTAGCGGTTTGCCCGTGATGACGTCACAGACAGACAGACAGACAGAGTTACTTTCGCATTTATAATATTAGTAATAGTATGTATTAAAGACGTACTTTTACAAGTGTTTAAAATATGTTCTATAATAATACTATAAATATAAAAATTGAACTTAACAAATTTTACTTACTCACTTTTAATTTACGATCCTAAATTTAAGAAAGAGATAAGGTTGAAATGTAATAATTAACATTAATATATACACAAAAAAGTTTTTCTTAGAATAAGTATTCGTAATCATTTATGACAACTATACGTAAGTATCCCTACTTAGTCCTGTAATTCGGTTCAGGACTCTTACTTAAAGTAGTCTTTAGGACTTCATGTTACCGTATATAACTCTACTCCAATCTGAAGTGCTCTGTGTTGCCGCGATTGTTGGAGAGACACCTGCCCAGCAGTGTGACCTAAAAAAAGCTTCCCGTCAATCACATACCCGTTGCGTTTTGTATAGATCGGAAATTGAAACAATTTTTATTCAGAATACGATACTATGCAGATCAGATTTTACGACTTTCGGTCGAGTTTTCTTATCATCACACACTGCAATATGTGCAAAATAAATTTTATACAAATAAATAATTTTGTATATATAAATGTGTTGCGTCCTACAAAGTTCGCAACGATATCAATATATTTATAATCGAATAGAATTTCAGTTCTATTCGAGAATACCTATATCTCTGAATAATATATTGAAATGCTTTCCACATTTCATTGCTGCCACCAATCAGTCGGAATTCTGTACTGGCTTCAGATCTTAGATGTATTCCGAAGCGTGACTGATCAACTTAGAAATGTAATGAATATTTAAGGTACAATATGAATATGAATACATCAATTGGATGTGCAGACGTTTTCATCATCTAAATTTCCTTTCCATATAGCGCTTTGTGAACCGCTCACTCGTACTGGAAGTGTGCCTACTTGGTTACGTGCGAACATTATTTGTTACAATTTTATACCGGAATTATGAATCTAATTAACAATTATTATTATAGGTACCATAGCTACCGTCGTTTTTAGGCTAAGTTTCATAAAATACTCCATTTCATATTACTGAGTGTCTGATTGGAAGCGTTTTCTTTCTGTATTCTTATGATATTACTAAATGTAATGCGTACATAACACATGTTTTATTTTATTTTCATTTGAGTCACTCCTAGTTCTCTACCTAGTTAACTTACCTCTCGCACGTTTCGAAGTCGCATATCTTACAAGTTCAACTGTTTATCCGATTCTATTTAACATAATAAAATCGGAACTACGTGGAACGTATATTTATGCAATCCTATTATCTTATCCTACAAGTTAGATAGTATTACTTTGCAACTGAAACTGTCGTTGTGTACTGCATACAATGCCACAGAGATTCCCATTTCTTCGCTGCGACTTTATTACTTAGTTTGTGAACTGCAGTGAATTGAGACAGTGCGTAATATTTATTTAATGTTTCAACTTACTGTACGATCCTAGTGTTATGTAAGTTTTTCAATGCTGGAAATAAGTCACAACTTCTTAACATTTAGTTGCTGACAGAGTTTCTTGCTGGTTACTTACGAGTTTTTTGTTTAATATTATTTAATTACGAGTACATATAAGGACCTATAAAAATACTCATATGTACATATAAGACGGCCTATAAAGTAGAGGCTGAAAGTTTTAATTAATTGCTCTTTTTTAACGCCTTCGAAAGAATAAGGAGTTTTCAATTCGTCTAAAAATTTGTATAGGTTTGTAAGTATTTACAGATATAACTAGGTATTGTTTTTGAACCGATTTTGGTAAGTTCGGCGTAACTCGAAGGTGGTTCTACATACGATTTTTCGGTACTAGTTGATTGAAAATTGTTGGGAGACGCACTGAAGAACTGCTCAACTTGAATAGAGTGTTTTTGAAAGGTTTTTGAAGTACAGTGATCAATATGTGGATATTATATTCAACGTATTATTTTTATTTACAGCACACTCTAAGTATCTTCATCAACATAAAAAATGTTAATAAAAATTAATAATAACAATTTTAAAAGTCCTTAAACGTTGAAGAATGATTGTGATTCATATCCTGTTGAATATGCAAGAATATTCATGGGCAGCTCGTTAGCGACCGACCGCGTTTATGTAAAGTATCGCATTAAATAGTGTTTTATATTGAAATCATGGCTCTCAGGGGAGTGATTGAATGGTTGGCATTTATTTCAAACAGCTAGTTTATGAACTGTTATATTTTAATATATTTTTAAATAATGATTCGGTCCACTAGCAGGATTCTGTCGGCCGTTGACCTTTTTTCGTTATGATATTATTTGATTTTAGCAGTTATTTTAGCGACAGCTTTATGTACATTTTTTAAAATATGAAACTAATACTCTGTTTGTAGGCTTTATTAATTAAACAATTTCAAATATTTCAATATGTCAATATCATTATGGCTCATTAAAAATTTCTTCATTTTTATACCAGATACAAGGTACGACTGGAGTACTAAGATGGAACAGAACTGAGAAACAACAACTAAAACTTATTTGCATCGGAAAGTACTAGCCTTCTGGACTGAGGTCTATGGTTGACATAACAATAAGCGACTGCCTAAGTTATTTTTCAAGAGAACGAATACATTTGTAATTGATATCGGGTATCAGTTTAGTTCTACATATTTGAGACTAGTTGTTAACCCCGGCTTCGCCCGCGTGTTCAAAATAGTAATGATAATAATATGAAAATAAAAAAAGTAACAAAATAATTTATTTATTGAAG